>NIVC01001984.1:190000-192500 GCA_002269645.1 Macrostomum lignano
ACGAGACTCGATCGTTGGTGTCCGGGTCTCGAACAATCACCATGGCAACACGGGCGCCAACCGGCTGGCCCTCCTTGACGCTGCCAACGCCGGGACAGCGGCCAGTAGGTGAGCAAACCTCAACGCTTGGCGGCTCGTCGTTGTGATCGGAGATGGACACGCTGACTGTGGCGGTTGAGGTCCGGCGATCGTTCACCTCCTTGGAGTTGTCGCGAGCGATCACCTGTCAATCAAGGTTGATAGACCGGATTGTTTAGTTGGCTCAGTTCATTAAGACTCAATTCAACTTTGCGCTGAAAACAGACAATTCAAGATTGATTGTGGCGCCCTAGAACAGTCAAATCAGCGCCCTAGAGCAGTCAAATCGGCGCCGTAGAACAGTCAAATCGGCGCTCTAGAGCAGTCAAATCGGCGCCGTAGAACAGTCAAATCGGCGCTCTAGAACAGTCAAATCAGCGCTCTAGAACAGTCAAATCAGCGCTCTAGAACAGTCAAATCAGCGCTCTAGAACAGTCAAATCAGCGCCCCTAGAACAGTCAAATCAGCGCCCCTAGAACAGCCAAATCAGCGCCCTAGAACAGTCAAATCAGCGCCCCTAGAAAAGTCAAATCGGCGCCCCTAGAACAGTCAAATCAGCGCTCTAGAACAATCAAATCGGCGCCCCTAGAACAGTCAAATCGGCGCCCTAGAACAGTCAAATCGGCGCCGTAGAACAGTCAAATCGGCGCTCTAGAACAGTCAAATTAGCGCTCTAGAACAGTCAAATCAGCGCCCCTAGAACAGTCAAATCAGCGCCCCTAGAACAGTCAAATCAGCGCCCCCAGAACAGCCAAATCAGCGCCCTAGAACAGTCAAATCGGCGCTCTAGAACAATCAAATCAGCGCCCCTAGAACAGTCAAATCAGCGCCCCTAGAACAGTCAAATCAGCGCCCCTAGAACAGTCAAATCAGCGCCCCTAGAACAGTCAAATCAGCGCCCCTAGAACAGCCAAATCAGCGCCCTAGAACAGTCAAATCAGCGCCCCTAGAAAAGTCAAATCAGCGCTTTAGAACAATAAATTTGGCACCCAAACGGTGTTTAGAAGAGCATTATCCGACTCACCAGAAACACAATACTTTTCTTGTCCATTCTGTCGTAATCTAATGGCTTTTTTAGGATCACGCGGCCATCGGGGGTCACCTGAAACTGCAACCTTGCCAGTCTCTGCTGCTGTCGCCTCTCGGCGCCTCCAACAGACAGTTCGGGCGCGAAATCGAAAATCACCTGGCCATAGGAGCCCGAGTCTTTGTCCGCGGCTGCCAGCGTCAGGACCACGCTGTTCACTGGCGCAGTCTCCAGTATGGGCAGTTTTGGCGAGAACAAAGACTTGACAAATTCAGGGGAATTATCGTTTACGTCTGTGACTCGAACCTGCACCTGGATGGAGCCGGTGCGAGGCGGGCTGCCGTGGTCGCTAGCCAGCAGGGTCATGTTATATGAGTCCTGCTGCTCCCTGTCCAGCCTCTGGGATGCTTCAATGAACAGCTGCGGGTTTGATAGGGGATTCTGTGCAGCGGTTTGTGGGGGTCTGAGAGGCTGGCTCAGCAACTGAGGATCTGGGAGGCTGGCCCAGCAACTGAGGATCTGGGAGGCTGGCCCAGTAACTGGGGATCTGGGAGGCTGGCTCAGCAACTGGGGATCTGGGAGGCTGGCCCAGCAACTGAGGATCTGGGAGGCTGGCCCAGCAACTGAGGATCTGGGAGGCTGGCCCAGCAACTGAGGATCTGGGGGGCTGGCCCAGCAACTGAGGATCTGGGGGCTGGCCCAGAAACTGAGGATCTGGGGGCTGGCCCAGCAACTGAGGATCTGGGGGGCTGGCCCAGCAACTGAGGATCTGGGGGGCTGGCCCAGCAACTGAGGATCTGGGGGGCTGGCCCAGAAACTGAGGATCTGGGGGGGGGGGGGTGGCCCAGCAACTGAGGATCTGGGGGGCTGGCCCAGCAACTGAGGATCTGGGGGCTGGCCCAGCAACTGACACTCTGGGAGGCTGGCCCAGCAACTGACACTCTGGGAGGCTGGCCCAGCAACTGACACTCTGGGAGGCTGGCCCAGCAACTGGGGATCTGGGAGGCTGGCCCAGCAACTGAGGATCTGGGAGGCTGGCCCAGCAACTGAGGATCTGGGGGGCTGGCCCAGTAATTGAGGATCTGGGTCACCCATGGTCAAATGGGGATCTCCCACCAGGCAGCCGGATCCCAAACCTGTCCATCTTTCTGAGAAGGCCGCAGCACGAAGGGAGCACCAAGATTCTGCAGCTTGTACATCACGCTGCCGTTCCGACCAAGGTCTGGGTCGTGAGCGGCAGCAATGGGCACCGCATAGCCTTCCTGATTGTTCTCGCGAATCTCAACCACGACGACAGGTTCGCTTGGGAACTTTGGTGTGCAGTCGTTGATGTCGAGAATGTTTACCTTGATGGCGACCTCGTGCGTTGTGTGCAGCACATTGAATTTGATGCTG
>NIVC01001984.1:197500-212500 GCA_002269645.1 Macrostomum lignano
AGCTCTCTACGAGTACACAGAATGCACACAGTAGTCTAAACTTAGAACAATCAGGTAGATATGGAAGGGCGATTCTTAAATTGGAGGAGTTCAGGGGCGATTCTTAAATTGGAGGAGTTCAGGGGCGATTCTTAAAGGCGGGGAGTTCAGGGGCGATTCTTAAAGGCGGGGAGTTCAGGGGAGATGCTTAAAGGTGGGGAGTTCAGGGGCGATTCTTAAAGGCGGGGAGTTCAGGGGCGATTCTTAAAGGTGGGGAGTTCAGGGGCGATTCTTAAAGGCGGGGAGTTCAGGGGCGATTCTTAAAGGCGGGGAGTTCAAGGGCGATTCTTAAAGGCGGGGAGTTCAGGGGAGATGCTTAAAGGTGGGGGGTTCAGGGGCGATTCTTAAAGGTAGGGAGTTCAGGGGCGATTCTTAAAGGCGGGGAGTTCAGGGGCGATTCTTAAAGGCGGGGAGTTCAAGGGCGATTCTTAAAGGCGGGGAGTTCAGGGGAGATGCTTAAAGGTGGGGGGTTCAGGGGCGATTCTTAAAGGTAGGGAGTTCAGGGGCGATTCTTAAAGGCGGGGAGTTCAGGGGCGATTCTTAAAGGTGGCGAGTTCAGGGGCGATTCTTAAATTGAAGGAGTTCAGGGGCGATTCTTAAATTGGAGGAGTTCATGGGCGATTCTTAAATTGAAGGAGTTCAGGGGCGATTCTTAAAGGTGGCGAGTTCAGGGGCGATTCTTAAAGGTGGCGAGTTCAGGAGCGATTCTTAAAGGTGGCGAGTTCAGGGGCGATTCTTAAATTGAAGGAGTTCAGGGGCGATTCTTAAATTGAAGGAGTTCATGGGCGATTCTTAAATTGAAGGAGTTCAGGGGCGATTCTTAAAGGTGGGGAGTTCAGGGGCGATTCTTAAAGGCGGGGAGTTCAGGGGAGATGCTTAAAGGTGGGGAGTTCAGGGGCGATTCTTAAAGGTGGGGGGTTCAGGGGCGATTCTTAAAGGTAGGGAGTTCAGGGGCGATTCTTAAAGGCGGGGAGTTCAGGGGCGATTCTTAAAGGCGGGGAGTTCAAGGGCGATTCTTAAAGGCGGGGAGTTCAGGGGAGATGCTTAAAGGTGGGGGGTTCAGGGGCGATTCTTAAAGGTAGGGAGTTCAGGGGCGATTCTTAAAGGCGGGGAGTTCAGGGGCGATTCTTAAAGGTGGCGAGTTCAGGGGCGATTCTTAAATTGAAGGAGTTCAGGGGCGATTCTTAAATTGGAGGAGTTCATGGGCGATTCTTAAATTGAAGGAGTTCAGGGGCGATTCTTAAAGGTGGCGAGTTCAGGGGCGATTCTTAAAGGTGGCGAGTTCAGGAGCGATTCTTAAATTGAAGGAGTTCAGGGGCGATTCTTAAATTGAAGGAGTTCATGGGCGATTCTTAAATTGAAGGAGTTCAGGGGCGATTCTTAAAGGTGGGGAGTTCAGGGGCGATTCTTAAAGGTGGCGAGTTCAGGGGCGATTCTTAAAGGTGGCGAGTTCAGGGGCGATTCTTAAATTGAAGGAGTTCAGGGGCGATTCTTAAATTGAAGGAGTTCATGGGCGATTCTTAAATTGAAGGAGTTCAGGGGCGATTCTTAAAGGTGGGGAGTTCAGGGGCGATTCTTAAAGGTGGCGAGTTCAGAGGCGATTCTTAAAGGTGGCGAGTTCAGAGGCGATTCTTAAGGTGGGAATGCATCATGATGTATTTTTTATTAAGTTTTAATATTTCTTTATCAGCTTTTAACTTTCAAGTAAATAATACTTGCTTCAGATATTTTACACGATTTAATTCCCTTTCTCTCCTCTCCTTCTTGCATAGTTAGTTGAACTAGCTAAAAAGGCATACACTGCACATAGAGATAGACGCACCAGTCCAATGCTTTAGCAAACAATAAAATTCATAGATGAAAATTAAGGAACAAAGACTCCGCGGCCTTATACTTATACATTTATTGTTTGCTTGGCAATCTTGTCTCAAATATTTGGCAGTTGAGTCGGTAGTCTCCATACTATAGTAGAGTCAGTCAACATTAGTAAGCATCTATTTTTTGACCGCTGAAGTGTGTCTTTCTTTCGAGTCTTTGTCTCGAATTCCATGCATAATTCCAATTTGTCTTTTTTATTTTTATGGCGCCGTTGCTCTGGACTGAAATAGCACCAAATCATTTGTAAGTCTGGACTACAGAGTAATACCATCTCCCCTCCCCTTTAACCATCCAGTATTTTTAGACAAGAACTTAAATGAACCTCATGGCCAAGAACAAGAGGCAGACCAAGAGGCAGGCAGAAGTTGGGCGGCGGTAGGGGTGGGTGGTTGGTTTATTGCCAAGCTCTTGAGCTCTTGAGCACACAAGCAACATATCCACTCGTAAGCCACATCCAAGAGCCAGACAAAGCTCCTACATTAATACTATATATAGTTATGTTTTTTACTGACAGGGTGTGAGAATTTCATCTCAGTCTCAATCTCAAATGTCGGGTAGACCTCTCATGGCAACAGAGAACAAAGAAACAGTCAAAACTTCTTCTACCTTCTAGCGTGGGTCAAAGAAGCCATGCAAGTTTGCTTACAATATATGCTCGTATAAATCTTGCGCTTGGACCAGAAAAAAACAACTGTTAGCGTGACTACGTAGTGATGGTAAATTCAATATTAGCTTGAATTTAAGATGCTCAGTCGTTGATAAATTGTTACATAAATTTCCCGCTTTTTACACATCCTGGAACATTTAATATGCAAAATTCAAGGCAGTTTAATTTGCGTCTCGTGGTGACAACACTTTTATACACTTCTTATAATAAAGACTTGGATTTCGATTTAATATAATGCATATCTGACAGGGAAACACCTAAACCTAGTCATACTGCACACACAATCACGAACTGGGGTGGGGGGGGGGGCAGGCTCGGGCACGTTTGACGCGACAGAGCATCTAAAGTATTGAGGCGTGATGCATGAACTCACCACAGATTTTTTAAATTAAATAATAAATGTAGAGCACATGTAGAAAAACCTACAGTGGACTCATATAGGCAGTACAAGTCTAAAGGGGGAGATTAGATGCGACTTCTCAATGAGATTAGACACGACTTGAAATGAGATTAGACACTACTCTAAACTAAAAGCTTAGACACGACTCTAAATGGGATTAGACACGACTCTAAATAAGGAGATTAGACACGACTCTAAATGAGGAGATTAGACACGACTCTAAATGAGAAGATTAGACACGACTCTAAATGAGGAGATTAGACACGATTCTAAATGAGGAGATTAGACACGACTCTAAATGAGGAGATTAGACACGACTCTAAATGAGGAGATTAGACACGACTCTAAATGAGATTAGACACGATTCTAAATGAGGAGATTAGACACGACTCTAAATGAGGAGATTAGACACGACTCTAAATGAGATTAGACACGACTCTAAATGAGGAGATTAGAGGGGGATTAGGCACAGGTGTATAAGGGACCTTAGGGTACATTCCGAGTCTTTATAAGTACATCTAAGTTGAACATTATAGCAACCATTATTCTTGTAGTTTTTGTCCTTTAAGATCGCTAATAATGAGGTTCAATAAATCAGATTGTATAAACTGATAAAAAACATCAACAGCAGACATCTCCAATCTCCAATGGCCATTAATGCTCAAAAGTATAGGTAATTACGAGCGTAGAAATGACCTTAGATATAAAAACTCTCATTAGTGGAAAAATAATAGGTTGTTCTGCACCGATGCCTCAGTGACAAGTGCAATATAGTTTCAATAGGAATGCTTGTATTGTTAATTAGCTCGATGGACAGATAAATCCTTTTTCAAATCCCTCGAGGTGCAACTCAAATATAGGAACTCACTTTGCTGTCAGATTTATATCAGATATAATGTTCTCTCATCTCACCCTCTCCCTTATTTCACCCACTCCCTATCACCGTCTCTCTCATCTCCCCGCACTCCCTCTCACTGTCTCCTCATCTCACCCTCTTCCTATTTCACCCACTCCCTCTCACAGTCTCTCTCATCTCACCCTCTTCCTTATTTCACCCACTCCCTCTCACAGTCTCTCTCATCTCACCCTCTTCCTTATTTCACCCACTCCCTCTCATCGTCTCATCTCACCCTCTTCCTTATTTAACCCACTCCCTCTCACAGTCTCTCTCATCTCACCCTCTTCCTTGTTTCACCCACTCCCTCTCACTGTCTCCTCATCTCACCCTCTTCCTATTTCACCCACTCTCTCTCACAGTCTCTCTCATCTCACCCTCTTCCTTATTTCACCCACTCCCTCTCACAGTCTTTCTCATCTCACCGACTCCCTTATTTCACCCACTCCCTCTCACCGTCTCTCTCATCTCGCCCACTCCCTCATATCATTCTCTCATCTCACCCTCTTCCTTACACTATCTCCCCCTCTCCCACTTCTATTCTCTCCTCAGCCACTCCATTTCCTTACCCTATTCTGACACAGGCACTCTTCTCCCGCTTCTCTTAGACTCTCTCCTTACTTCTCACTCTCAATTATAATTGTTCTATTTTGTTTAAATAAACAACAAATAAAACACTGTTAATTCGTTCAGCTATGGCGCTTGCTTCAAGACAAATGCGGATGCATCTATGAAGTTATTATTACGAGCTATTATTTTAACACCATTCCTTGCTTGCCCAGTCAAGGTCACGAACACTAAGATGTTAGCTTAACACATTAGGTGCTTTCATAAATAAATTGTTTTAACTTGAAATAACCTATATGCCATTTTCTTCTACAGAGGAATTATTTATACAATTTTTTCCTGAGATAACTTGCATGCATTTTCGTGATACCCGCGGTCCTTACACTTTGCAACAAAGCATATACCAGCATGCAGCATTCGCCAAGGTGACTGTGACTGACTGCAGACAAGTGACGCACTTATTGCAGAAACATATTTTGCCCTGCCTAGTGCATACCATCTATACGAGCGTATAGTTCCAGGCTAAGGTTTCAAAAAATGCCAGGTAATATATATTAGGGAGAGCGCTTGTGGTGTGTCACTCACCCTTTTCCCGCAGTAGCGGGGAACAAGACAAGTCACATACAGTAAGCAATTGTACAGGGCCAAGATCAATGGTCGGCAACTCGAAGTAGAGCTCTCTTCTCTGATCTCTTCTCTCATCTTCGTGAAAAAGCGGTAAAAAAACGTATGCCAACCTCCCGGTCTAGATTAATCAGATGACGAGGTAGCTTAGCTTGAAACTACAACTATATTTACTCCCGCCCTTTACCTCAAAAAGCTAAATTTTGATTCGTCTGATCGGTTGAAAAATTTCTAAACAAAAACTGGTTCCGCTTCCCCCAGCACCAGCGCTTTCATTTGCGACTTCTCTCGCATCATCGCTTGCTAAAAAATAAAAATAACTAAATCTCCCCACTCATCGAGGCGGGATCCCTCCTTTACAACTGGGATTGTTCTAACAGACTGGATTCTACTGATTCAATCTAGCTCAAATGCAGACTCAATTCAAGCATTTGGGAAAATACAGTACCTGCTGGAAACAAAGCATGATTTTCAAGCCATTGTAGCATTAAAAATTGTAATGATTAACTCTAAATATAGTATTTATAATTAATATACAACCTCTAGAATCTGATTCAGATTTCTTGCAGTGCCTGACTGCTCACTCACCTCACATTCCTGGTATCCGGAATCGTAATGCTTCATTCGTCATTCTGGCAACCGTTAACAGCCTCATTTTATTAACTTACTCTAAATCTCAGTTAGATTGTATGCATTGAATACCTTCGTATCTGTATCTCTATGTACGAGGCACGAGCGAGCTACCTATTTTTTAATCCTCACCTCACCAACCATCCCCTCCCCATTCTTACATGTATCTCACCCTCCCCCATCCTTATCTCACCCTCGTCCCTCTCCCATCCTTCTCTCCCTCCCCATCCATATCTCACCCTCTAACATCCTTATCTCACCCTCCCTCATCCTTATCTCACCCTCCCCCATCCTTATCTCACCCTCCCCCATCCTTATCTCACCCCCACTCACACTCTCCCCTCTCCTTATCCTTATCCTTAACTCTCCTTATCTCTCCCTCCCCATCCTTATCTCACCCTCCCTCTCCCTATCCTAATCTCATCTTTACCCATCCTAATCTCACCCTCCCCATCCTTATCTCAGCCTCCCCCATCCTTATCTTACCCTCCCCCATCCTTATCTCACCCTCCCCATCCTTATCTCTCCCTCCCCATCCTTATCTCAGCCTCCCCCATCCTTATATTACCCTCCCCATCCTTATCTCACCCTCCCCCATCTATCTCACCCTCCCCCATCCTTATCTCACCCCCACTCACACTCTCCCCATCCTTATCTCACCCTCCCCCATCTATCTCACCCTCCCCCATCCTTATCTCACCCCCACTCACACTCTCCCCATCCTTATCTCACCCTCCCTCTCCCTATCCTAATCTCACCTTTACCCATCCTTATCTCACCCTCCCTCTCCCTATCCTAATCTCACCTTTACCCATCCTAATCTCACCCTCCCCATCCTTATCTCACCCTAGGCCTACCTATCATTAACTCACCCCACTCACCCTCTCCCCATCCTTATCTCACCCTCCTTCATCCGTACAATCACGCCCTAAATTTTAAGGGCCTAAAATCAATAGTTTCAGGTCGCACTCCTTTCTTATTCCTTAATCCCCATTTATCGACAACAGTTTAAAAGCTTAATTGAGTTAAAAGCCTTGACAGCAGCTCAAATATCCAAGAAGAGTCAACCATTTTATAACTAACGACTAATTAACAAGTAATTATTACAAAGCCCAGCTACGATAATTTCGCAATGGTCAGTCAGTCATTTCCCAGTCGTTGAGGATTAACGGAATTTCAAGTGTCAAGTTTCCCACAGAACAGGCACAACACACAGTGAGGTAAGACACGGTATTTGAGACATGGATTTGATTAATTTCCTGCCTCAGAACACTATGATTAGTTCTACATAATGCTGATTTTCAGTTGTTGTAATCTGAAATCGTACGAATTAACAGTCATTTTTATATTAACTTCCACTTCGATGACTTCATGCTTTGATTTGATCTGTTTTAAATTAAATATAGAAATGCTGGCTACTCTATCTACACTTCTAAAAATACGCAGAATGGAGAAAGTTTGGTATGATTCAAAATATAACAAATAAAGCTTATTCCCTTTCACTTACCTTTTTAAATAATAGTAATCCTCCTGTCGAAAGGAATGGGGCTAAATAAGAGGTAGTTTCAATCAATGTTTAGGAAACTTCTTGTAGTTTTAATCAAATCTACACTTGACACTTGGTCGTTCGCATTAGCTGTTAATATGTTATCTATCCTTGACTTGACCTTATCCTATCCTTCCTTCCTTGGGTCTATAGCTGAACTAATTTTCTATATCAACTAAACATCCCAAGTAAGGCCTATATAAGGCCTAGAGGAGGACGAGTTCAGTGGTGTACATTCAGAGTGGGGTTACCACTAGATTCTAAAATGGGTCCCGGCCCGCTCCACCAATAAGCAGCGTTCTTGTCCGTCAACCCCTGCGAACGGCACCCCCCCCGCGCACACACCAAACCGACCGGACCATTTCCCGCGATTCCCATTACACCTAACGGCTTCCCGCTAGCGGGACCCATCCCACGCAAAAAATAGCCCGCTAACGGTACCCAGCCCACGGTGGGATGGGCTCCCTTAGCGGAAGCCAGCCCACAAGCGGAGAGGGGTGGGTGTGGGGTGAGTGTGGACGGTAGTGCGCACTAGCGTACTAGCACTGTACTAGCAATGAAGCTAGCTGAAAACGCTGCACATCCGTGACTCATTTCTCGTATATTAATGTATGCTGGATGAAGACGGCTCTTTGTCTTTCCCAACTCTTCCAAATTTAAAAAACTCCCAGAACGCGTTTCGTTTTAGCTGCAAGGAATTGCAATCTTTCAATACTTAACGCGTTTCATTCAACTAATAGTATCCGACTTTTCAATACCTATCATTTATTAAACTATAATTGAATCAGTTTAACCTTAAGGTTCAGAGATTTTTAATCCTAAGCTTTTTATCTTTATTTTATCCCAAAGGTAAGCAAACGTGGCCGGTTGGTCCTAAATTGCATTGTACTCATTATATTTTCTTTTATTATGTCTAGCTTAGCTTAGAATTGCATTATGCTACGAATCTATAGTCTTTTATGCTCCTAAATTTAGTGGAAATTTGGTCAAAGAAGAATAATACAGGCACAAGAAGCGAGGCACATTTTCGTTCTGAACGTTTTTATAGCAAAATAAGGTATACCAAACGAGTTATTGATAAGTGATAGACAGACCAATTTCCAATTTCCAATTTCCTAATTCACAAAGTGCTGTTTTTCTAATTTGTGGATGTCTGATAAAGGCATAAAATCAATCGCCTCTGTACTTGTATTTGTCATTTAATATATACTGCATCCGTTTGTAAATATTATGCGAAAAAGACAGAGAAAATAAGTTTTGAATTTCAACACGAAGTTAAAACAAACTAAAAATTTAAACAAAATTCAAATTGACGCGAAAATTAAAAATCTCACATTCGTTAAATTCAAAATTAAAAAATTAATTTACTCGTACGATCAAAGGACACTGGACACTAGGTTGCTATCTACATGCGATAGCAATTCCACTTTAACTTATGGGCTTTGCCCTTATTTTGTTCACTGCATAGATTTTTGTGTAGATCTAGTCTTATCTCTCTTAAGAGTCATGTCTATGAGAGTTATATTTTAACGTTGTACACCTTTTCACGTTCAATTTTGAACAAAGTCCAGTTCTAAAAAAACTAGCGGAAATTCAATTCAGACAATTTAGACTGGGGACAATTTTGTCTATGGCTAAACCTCGCTTCCGTAGCAGAATGTTTTGAACTGGGTTTTGTTGCCCCAGTCTGAATTGTCTGAATTGAATTTCCGCTAGTTTTTTTAGAACTGGACTTTGTTCAAAATTGAACGTGAAAAGGTGTACTAGTAGTTAGTTTATGGTACTCGCGCATTAATTTTGTATAGTAGTTTTATGCGATGGAAAATATTTATTGTCTGTGTCTTTGTGGTGTTACCGTTTTTATTAACCTAAATATTGGGCTATCTGACTAGAAATTTGTTTTTCTTTTTAATTCATACACGCGATAATTTTTCAGAAGTTTTTAACTTCAGAAATTGACGAGCAGGCGTGCATGCACGGGATTATTTTGACTAGTAAATAAACGAAATAAATACACATATTTATTTGGCGCTTGACCTAGATGGCCACATACCAAGATGGCCGCAGCCCTAAATGTATAAATAGATAATCATTTTTTGTTGGTATTAATCTGTATTAGATATACATCATATAGATAGATCTTTCAGTCTTGAGAAATAGATGCTATAATAGAATTATTTTGAATTAAGAACATTCCTTTTGCTTTAGCTTTTATTATAGCCTGACCTATATATATTTATCTACTAAGTAAAGCATGCAACCTAGCACAAAATACATACCTTGTTGCATTTATATCCTTTTTTGAATAGCATTACTAGTAGCAATGGTTTCTTAATAAACTAATACTAATGGTGATAGATAGATTTGACCAATGCAATGATAGGGAATAAATTGGCATAAACACAGAAAAAGATTTTATTTTTTTATTATAGGTAATTAGTTTCAAGTTGATTTTTGGAGTCTACCTGAGCCTACCATTAGTATTAAACATATTAGTTAATATTACAATAGCTATTGAGTTGCTAATTGATGGTACAGAGGAAAAGAATAGAGAGATTCAATGCTGTGGCTATCTTGGTGTGTGACCATCTTGGTCTTACAACATTTATTTTTGTGGTTCTTGGTGCCTATTACTTTTAGTTGAAACGTCAGCTTTAGTATTAGGAGATGGTTTCAAAGACTCCTTACTTTAGCAGTAGTTTATAGCAATGGATAAGACCAAGCTAGCGACACACTAAGACAGCCACTGGCTCACAGATAAGATTTTCTAAAATATTCAATGGATAATCAACAATAAAGTGCTTTTTCAGTTATTATTACAGATGTTAGTACTACGAGTATATGTTTCATTGCTTTTCTTATGCAGGCCAATTTGACAGTTGACTACTTCAGCTTTAAAATAATAATTAGAAGTAATTGATTTATAAAGGTGTAGTTTATTATGCCAAATAGGTGAAAGTTAAATGTACAAATTACAATATTATATTTATAATTAAAACTAAAGCAAATAAAAAATTTGCCTTCTTCAAACCAACATACCTGTCATGAGTTAAAAAAAATGAGACTAGCTTGTTTTAAATAAAATTTAAAACTTAAGTTGAAGTTGCAGCTGTCCTGGTATGTAACTGTCTTAGTCATGTACCCTACGGAACTGTCTAAATAAATTTCAAGATTTTTATATGGTCCTACACCTCTGAATAGAAAATCAAACCCATGGCAATGCCACGATACCATACTAGAAGTAAAAAATCAGCTAAGATTTTATGCCAAGCAACACATCAATCTGTAAACTGTATCCTTTAGAGGCACCAACAGGCTCAATCAAAAGGCTTCAATAGAACATAATAGAACATTTTGTATAAAGCTGAGCTAGGCATAGGCCAGGCAATCAAACTATCTAAGATTGAAAAAAGACAATAATCATATAATTAAATTATGTCAGCAAAATTGCCTTTCGATGGCAATTTTTCAAACTACAGATTGTCATTGCAAATGTCATTAATTTTTTAAACTTCTTAAGTACCTATGGTAGGTGTGGATTTAGGTATCTGCCCCCACTGCTATAGTTTGTCAAACTTAATCTACTCGTACTTGTCACACAAATGGTACTTTTTTATTTTTATAGCAAAATGGCAGCTTTCTGGCGCTATGTGGCACTTTTGGTTTTGGTACCAGTTTAGACCCTGCTGCTGCCCCCCCAAGCAGAAATCCTTGATCTGCAACTGACATATGCATTCAAAATAGTAGAAAGATTCCAATCAATTTCCAAGTTTAAAAAAGGATTACATTATATTGGCGCTTCAACAATAATTTTTTTAGATGGTTGGAAATCCTTCGCATCAGTTTCTTCGTGAAGAACATGCTGGCAGTAAGTATTTTATACATGTGATTTGATTAAGCTTTTAAGTGCTCATCCCAATGGGAACAAATCCTCATAAGAGACAAAAGATTTTTTTGTCACAAACCTGATTGCACAGAGGCCATCTTAACAGTAGAACTACTAAGTACCAAAGGGATATTTTCCTCAACAACAAAAATTTTCCTGCATTGCTCCATTTTGGCACAGCAAAAGAAATTGTCTGGGTAGGGGAAATCCCCCTGAACCTATAGCTCCTTTTTGGCTGCTGGTGTGCTGAAATTGAACTCAATTGGTTGCATTGAACAGCATTCCTAAGTACTATCTTTTAATATTAATTGAACCAGTGTGCAATGCTGTTGTTTAACTTATTACGGCCTGCCAAGCCTACTGGCTGATAATGACACTTTTCTGAAACCTCTACAACTGAGCTCTACTGTTTTAAACTCTATGTTATGATCATTAAATAAGGAAGAAATTGAAGCGCAAGATTTTTAATCCAGACACAAGTGTAACCTCGATTCGTCATTTTCAGGTTTTATTAAATATTTATTTCCAAGCAGTAATATGATCTGCTTAGATAAAACGACAGATGCTACTTAAATCAGCGTTAGTAGTATTTAAGCAGTACTAGAATAGCTTATTTAAAAACTGTCTATCTAGTGTCTGTCTCAGTCTCCGGTAGAGGTTTCAGAAAACTGTCATAATCAGTCAGTAGGCTTGGCAGGTTGTAATCAGTCTGCCTCAGCCTCTCTTAGTGTCTCAGTGTCTGTCCTAGTGTCTGCCTCAGTGTCTGTCTCACAGTCTCAGCGGTTGTCTCAGTGTCTGTCCGTCATACTTACCATATGCATTCTTAACTATGTAGTCTTACCTTCTATTTCAGAATGGACGCGACAACTTCAGGAGAAATACAGAAAAATAAAATCTAATTCCGCACAATACAAAAGGCTGCAAATGCAGGCTAAAAGTGCTCCTAGGCCCTTTTCTCGTGTGCTTAAAGATTTAGATACAAGAAAGGAAACTTATGTGCTGATTCGAGTTTTCCAGGACAAACCTGCTCAGTACAGTTTGTCGCAAGATATTCCTGCTCGTATTGAAATGGATCTCAAAGAGCATTGCGATAATATTGTTAAAGTTTTTAGACGAGATGCTGATGAACAAGAAAAGCTCCGCAGGCAGCAAGCTGAAGCAGCTGCTCAAAGTCAAGCTCAAGGTGAGGCTGCTCAAAGTCAAACTGTAGGTGCGGCACAAAGCTCTGAGCATGGCTTTGAAGAAATAATAAAGAAAGGTGTGCGATCCATGCGGTCAGCGCTTAGTCAACTTACTAAGAAAGCTTACCAAGACAAAACTGGTGACTCAGGTAGCATTCCTTGGGGCCAAATTATTTTTGACAGCGAGAATGCTTCAGCAGAAAAGAAAGGCCCTGGATTCTTTGAACCCCACATGCTTCCGCCACACAAGCTAAACCGGAACCAATGTGTTAAGATGTTCGAATCCATTATCCAGAATGAAGGTAAGCTTGTTTTCCGTACTCATGCTGAATCTGATCATGCCACTAATCAGTCTTTGGGTGCATCTTCAAATGGCATGGAAACAGCTGAAGTACACGCTAATGAAGATGAGCTTCTAGATGAGTTTCTAGAAGATGAGCTTCTAGAAGAAAACAGTTTTGCGGCAGACCTAGACGAAGTAAGTGAGGAAAGTGAGCAGAATCAACAAGGACAGAATAATGAAATTGTTGGTCCTCAAGTTTCTGAAAGCTCATCTGAAGCTTCAACAATTCCCAAGAATTCCATTCAAGGCCAGCATGCTGCAGATGTAAGTGCCAATCCCAGCGTTCCAGTTTCAGGAAATTCAAATTCCGGCGTTGCAAGTGGTTCAATGTTGACACTTCTCAAAAAAGTTCCTGCCCCCAGCCTTGGAGATCCTGCTTCAAGCCAAGCATGTCAGCAAGATTTGATACAGCGGGCCATTCAGCTGGCTGGATTAGATTTCACAGCCAACACGTTTGCTAGTCAATTTTTGCTACAGGAAGCTCAACCCAATGCGTATCTTCCAGAGCGTCAAGCTCAAGGTTATGCAGTTGGAGCTGCTCATCAACAAAATACTGCAGTTCCTACAATTACATTGGTGCCAGGAAACCAGTACAATTCTGCACATCCACCAGCAATGAGCGTGCAGGGTCAACATGGACAGAGCGAAAAAAGAGGAGAAAAGAGAAAAAGCCCAGGTAGTTATGATTTTTATGACTCACTACAATAAAATTTTATTCTCCTTGCTTTAAATAGTCAACACTTGCACTAGAAGTGTCATTCAAAGTGCTGTGTGTAGTAACATTATCTGAAGTATATTCAATCACTTGCAATCTTAGAGAATTGCTGTGATAGCAACTGTATGTGTTGAATTCACTGATTTATGTTGCTCATATTTTTGGTCACACGAGAATGCCTTCCCGTTGGCGTGGCTGTTACATTGTTTTAAAGTATGGCTCCGTATCATTAGTTAGAAATGACTAGATCAGTCATTACTAACTGACGTTACGGAGTATCTTAAGACAATAACCAAATTCTCACATATGTATACGAAATATAAAACTTATTACCTATACAATACATTCTTAATGTTCTTGTAGTTGTTTTTTTAAGAGAATAACTGTGTATTAGAACTCCCACGACTCTCAACTACCCCATCTCTCCTCTTTCTACTGACTCCCTTCACTATCATGCTCACGTACCCTCTCCCATCTTCCCATGCACCCCATCTGTCATTTCTCTCCTTTCTCTTTTTCCCCATGCACCCACTTCTCTCCTATCTTTTCCCCTATCCCCCTCTCTCTAAAAAGTAGCCTTAGGTAACTCAGAATCAATTCATTTACTATTATTTATCTAATTTTCAATTTTCAATTTATCTAATTTTCAGATGGGCAAAAAAAAATCGATAAAAAAAACGTCCGGCCGTCCAGCTCCTGCCCGCCCGAACCCTCCCAACCCTGCTGCATCGGCCCCGGCCCCGGCGCCTAACCCTCCTGCCCGCCCGAACCCCCCCAACCCTGCTGCATCGGCCCCGGCGCCTAACCCTCCTGCCCGCCCGAACCCCCCCAACCCTGCTGCATCGGCCCCGGCCCCGGCGCCTAACCCTCCCGGCCGCCAGGGGCCTACAACTCGCCGCTCATATGCGGCTGTTGTAGGCTCCAGGCCAGCCCCTCCCGCCCCTCCAGCCCCTGCCCCACGCCCTCCACCCCCCCCCGCTGCTCAGCCTCACCCTCCCGCCAACCCCGTCCCACCCCCTCCAATCCCTGACCCACGCCCTCCACCCCCCCTGCCGGATCTCACCCGCCGGCCCCACCTGCTGCCGCCAGATTTATTCCACCCCCTATCCATCGGGGTGGAAGGAAATGGCGAAATTATAACAGAAATGTAAGTTATTAAGTTATCGCATCAGTCTTTTATTCTTTTTCTAGTTTTTATTCAATTCAATTACAACCAATAAAACCCTCAACATTTTTAGAGAGCCGCTGTGCGGCAGTTCCTACAGCTTCAGCAGCAACTGCAGCTGCTACAGCTGCAAGCCTACTGCAAAGGGTATGTATTTAACTTAATACTTATACAGATCTAGAAATAACTATTTCTGATGGAGCTTTCTCCGCCAGAAAGTAGAGTAGGTTCGGGTTCTTAGAGGTTCGAATCCTTAGAGTTTCAGGTTCTGAGAGTTTCAGCATCTCAAAGTTTCGGGTTCTTAGAGCTTTCGCAACCTCAATCACCCACACTACAGCTTCTACAACACCAACGGGCGAGGCCCACGAGGCGGAGGCGGCCCTCGCGGCGGCTCTGGCGGCCCTGGTGGCGGCCAGCCACTCCAAGCCTAGTAAGTTGCCACACTACACAGGCTGTATTACATA
>NIVC01001984.1:215000-216060 GCA_002269645.1 Macrostomum lignano
ACAATTGTTCCTCATTTTAAACATACGTCTGCATAGAATCAACGCTGTTACTTGTTTTTGTTAAATTTATCATTACATATTGGTAAGTTCAAGGAATCGAATAATTTTAAAGCGAAACTGCCCCTGCTTGAATAATTCTTAGTAAAATTCTGTTTTGCTGCAAGCGCACAGTGTCAAGTTTTTCAATAGAATATATTAGGTGCTTTCGACGAGCGCTTTAATTGTGATTGCCGCTGGCACAAAATGCGGGTGGCATTTTGAACTTTAAAATTGTTCGATTTCCTAGAACCAACGTTGATATTAAGCTCCACAATAATCAATATTTGCTTAGTTATAAGTTATATACAGTGAGTTTAAGCTATGTGCATTCAGTTACGAGTATGAGATATATGCAGTTCTTTATTTGGTCCATCCAAATATACTAAATCTCTAAGGTTTGTTTATATGCTTTAGAATATCTAAAAATGGTTTGTCGGTACGTGTCTATGTCTAACAGGCTGGGGATCTGTGTCTAGCAGTGTAGGGGATCTACGAGCTTTGTCTAACAGATTGGGCTCAGTGTCTAGCAGGGTAGGGCATCTGTGTCTAACAGGGGAGGGATCTGTGGCTATCAGGGTAGGGGGTCTATGTCTAACAGGCTGGGATCTGTGTCTAACAGGCTGGGATCTGTGTCTAGCAGGGTACAGGGTATCTGTGTATATCAGGGTAGGGGATCTATGTCTAACAGGCTGGGGATCTGTGTCTAGCAGTGTAGGGAATCTGTGTCTAACAGCCTGGGAGATGGATAGATCTGTGTCTATCAGGGTAGGGGATCTACGAGCTTTGTCTAACAGGTTGGGGATCAGTGTCTAGCAGGGTAGGGCATCTGTGGCTATCAGGGTAGGGGATCTATGTCTAACAGGCTGGATCTGTGTCTAACAGGCTGGGATCTGTGTCTAGCAGGGTACAGGTATCTGTGTCTATCAGGGTAGGGGATCTATGTCTAACAGGCTGGGATCTGTGTCTAGCAGTGTAGGGAATCTGTGTCTAACAGCCTGGGAGATGGATAGGATCTGTGTCT
>NIVC01001985.1:0-34805 GCA_002269645.1 Macrostomum lignano
GTATTTATGAAACAAAACATATTAACAACAATAGCACTTAAACTAAGCTCAATTTTAAATACAATTCTCAGATAAGACTCAGTATTGGCTACAGAAAAGCTAATCAGAAGCGTTGAGGACGTCTGCAGCTCCAGTCCCCATCTCCATCTTCACTCCCTAGCTTCATCCTCAGTCCCCAGCTCCATCTCCAGTCCCCATCTCCATCTCCAATCCCCATCTCCAGTCCCCATCTCCATCTCCAGTCCCCATCTCCATCTCCAATCCCCATCTCCAGTCCCTATCTCCATCTTCAGTCCCCATCTCCATCTCCAGTCCCTATCTCCATCTTCAGTCCCCAGCTCCATCTTCGGTCCCAGATCCATCTTCAGTCCCCAGCTCCATCTTCAGTCCCTAGCTCCATCTTCAGTCCCCAGATCCATCTTCGGTCCCCAGCTCCATCTCCAGTCCCCAGATCCATCTTCAGTCCCCAGCTTTATCTTCAGTCCCTAGCTCCATCTTCAGTTCCCAGCTTTATCTTCAGTCCCCAGCTTCATCTTCAGTCCCCAGATCCATCTTCAGTCCCTAGCTTCATCTTTAGTCCCTAGCTTCATCCTCAGTCCCCAGCTTTATCTTCAGTCCCTAGATCCATCTTCACTCCCTAGCTTCATCTTTAGTCCCTAGCTTCATCCTCAGTCCCCAGCTTTATCTTCAGTCCCTAGCTCCATCTTTAGTCCCTAGCTTCATCCCCAGTCCCTATCTCCATCTTCAGTCCCCAGCTCCATCTTCGGTCCCCAGATCCATCTTCAGTCCCCAGCTCCATCTTCAGTCCCTAGCTCCATCTTCAGTCCCCAGATCCATCTTCGGTCCCCAGCTCCATCTCCAGTCCCCAGATCCATCTTCAGTCCCCAGCTTTATCTTCAGTCCCCAGCTTCATCTTCAGTCCCCAGATCCATCTTCAGTCCCTAGCTTCATCCTCAGTCCCCAGCTTCATCCTCAGTCCCCAGCTTTATCTTCAGTCCTAGATCCATCTTCACTCCCTAGCTTCATCTTTAGTCCCTAGCTTCATCCTCAGTCCCCAGCTTCATCTTCAGTCCCCAGATCCATCTTCAGTCCCTAGCTTCATCCTCAGTCCCCAGCTTCATCCTCAGTCCCCAGCTTTATCTTCAGTCCCTAGATCCATCTTCACTCCCTAGCTCCATCTTTAGTCCCTAGCTTCATCCTCAGTCCCAGCTTTATCTTCAGTCCCTAGCTCCATCTTTAGTCCCTAGCTTCATCCTCAGTCCCTAGCTCCATCTTCAGTCCCCAGCTTTATCTTCAGTCCCTAGATCCATCTTCACTCCCTAGCTCCATCTTTAGTCCCTAGCTTCATCCTCAGTCCCCAGCTTTATCTTCAGTCCCTAGCTCCATCTTTAGTCCCTAGCTTCATCCTCAGTCCCTAGCTCCATCTTCAGTCCCCAGCTTCATCTCCAGTCCCCAGCCTCAGCTCAGCATGAAACAGACTCGTAGCAGCCTCAATCCTCATCCACAGGCACAACTCGGCCATTTCGCACAGTAATCTGTCGAGTGCCGCAGCATTCGTCCAGCAGTCCCCGACTGTCCGAGCTGAGGTTGTCGGCGCCATCACCCAGCGGTCTCAGCCGGCGCAGCAGGTCCCGCGCCTCGGGGCAATCCTGGCACAGATTTCTTATAGCCAAAGCGGCCCACTGCCTCAAACAGGGATTCTTATCGTCTAAAGCTAAGCAGTTCAACAGCTCCGGTAGGCCGCCTTCTTTCACTATTGCCAACTGAAATGGCGGATTGGAGTAGGCGGCATTGGCCAGGAAGCGGACCAGAGCGGTTTTCAATGCCGCTCCCGGATGCGACAGCGCCGCTTCGTAGACCGGATCGGCGTCCGACTGCGACGACGACGATAAAAGGCGGCGCCGGTCGACTGCGAACGGACCGGCAGGGTTGGCGCGGCCGGCCAAGTCGGCGCAGCGCAACAGCTGGCAAGCCAGGCGGGCCAGGCCCAGATCCCGGCGGAGGCTGGACGCTACATCATCATCATCATCATCATCATGAGTCTGACCAGCTTGCCAATTGGCCAACGGTCGGCCCAGCAGATCGCAGGCGCAGAAGAACAGAGCGGAGCCGGACTCCAGGCTAACCGGATCGGCTCGAACTGTGCACAGCAGCTGGCTGGCGTAGCTTCTCAGGTGCTCAAGCAGGCGGCGCCAGGCGGCTCTGGACAGGGGAGGCGGCTCCGGCTGGGACTGTACAGCCAAGTGGAGCAGCTGGGCCAAGCAGTCCTGAGCAGCTGGCGCCGGCTGCATTTCGGACAGGCGCAGCTCCGGCATCAGCAGGCGGGAGCCGCAGTCAGTGCCAAGAAGCTCGCGCAGAGCCAACAGCCGGTCTCCTGCGCAGCTGCCGCTATCCTCTTCCACTCCGCAGACTGTCAGCAGCTCCTGACGAACAAAGACCGCAGCCTGTTCCTCCGCAGCCGGATTGGCAGCCAGGCATTGGGAGCCGGACCGGCTGGAGCTCAGCAGCACCAGCAGCAGGCTGAGACAGGCGGCTGGACGGTCGCGATCTCGCTGCTGCAGAGACAGCACAAGCCGGCACAGGCTGCTCAGCCAGTCAGTCACGTGACCAGCTAGCCGACTCCCCGACGATCTTTCAACACTGTCCAAGGAGTCAAAGGCGCAGGCGTTGTACACCGTCTGAATGGCTACAGACGCGGTCACGGATGCGTCGGGCTGCTGAGCAGGACAGCGTTCTGCGCTTTGTACAACCGCGGCTAGGAAGCGCTCAGCCAAGGTGTCATCAACAACCAGCTGACTTCGGAACTCGCCGCACAGAGCGGCCATCGATCTGGCAGCCCGGAGCAGCCGCAGGGCTGAGTCACTGGAGTCCGACTGCTGCTGCTGCTCGATGCTCAATAGCAATTCGTTGCATTCGGCTAGAGTCATCCGCGCCGCATCATCCGGTTGAGTAGCTCTTGTTGCCATGGCGACTGCTGTCGCTGAAGCAAATAATCAATAGGACACTATCTGAATCTAGGAAAATTTTATGAAGTCTCACTTTTGCGAGAAAAATCCCGATGCTATTATAGATACTAAGCGTGTGCTCTATAATAATAAATAATATCTGAAGGCTGCGTACGGCTGTTCAGTCCAAGGATTGGGGGGTTGCCACACACCCTCAATTACCCAGCTAATGCTGGCACCCATTTTACAGCTAGGGGAACTGAAGCAATGCAGAGTTCAGTGTCTTGCTGCAAGGACACAAATTGTTCCCAAGTGGGTCGAGAATCGAACCTCCGACCCCACTGTAACCACCAGGCTACAAACACTTGTATGTCCTCTATGCTACAGTCTAAAAGATCTGCTCCATTCCTTGTTTTATAGACACGCTTAGTT
This sequence comes from Macrostomum lignano, assembly GCA_002269645.1. Classification (NCBI taxonomy): domain Eukaryota; kingdom Metazoa; phylum Platyhelminthes; family Macrostomidae; genus Macrostomum; species Macrostomum lignano. Next base: position 3,378 of record NIVC01001985.1, read on the forward strand.
AATACAAGAAACAGGTTGAAAAAAATTTAAAATTTGCCTCGTAGCAAACATTTTTAGACCCGTGGTCCGTAGTGTATATATTTAGAAAATTGGATTAGACAACGACAAAAATGCACTAAAAGAATCCATATAATTGCATCCAGCAATCAGATAGGCTTAGCGCCCAGCTTAGCTAAACTGCTAGCCAATATTTTCTGCTTTCGAACAGTCGAATCGGCCGAATAGAATCGGGTTAGAAATTTGGCCGCGCATCTGACTGTGCCGCTGCAGTGCAGAGTTGCTATGGCAACCCGGGAGCCGTGCAATGACTTCACGAAGGGCAGAGCGGAGGCCAGGTAGCGATGCGTGTCGCGGCTCACTCGGAGCACCAGGACGCCGGTGTCGCGGCTCCAGTCCACCAGTTTGAGTCGGTTCACAACCCGGCCAAGGCCGAGGGCTCCGTGCAGCGTCAGCACGGATTCTCGGACAGCCGCAATCAGCTCGCCTTCGCCAGCCTGAGCTGCGGCCTGCCGATTCTCGGCCACCAACTCGCAGGTCAGGTAGCGGTACTTCTTGCGCACCTGGAGTCCGTAGCGAACTCAGTGTTATTAAGGAGTAAAGAGGGATAAACAATCGGGTAGAACTGGGGAGAGAGTGAGGGACAGAGGGATAAACAATCGGGTAGAACTGGGGAGAGAGTGGGGGCCAGAGGGATAAACAACCGGGTAGAACTGGGGAGAGGGAGGGACAGAGGGATAAACAATCGGGTAGAACTGGGCACAGTGAGGGACAGAGGGATAAACAATCGGGTAGAACTGGGGAGAGAGTGAGGGACAGAGGGATAAACAATCGGGTAGAACTGGGGAGAGTGGGGGACAGAGGGATAAACAATCGGGTAGAACTGGGGAGAGTGGGGGACAGAGGGATAAACAATCGGGTAGAACTGGGGAGAGAGTGAGGGACAGAGGGATAAACAATCGGGCAGAACTGGGGAGAGAGTGAGGGACAGAGGGATAAACAATCGGGCAGAACTGGGGAGAGAGTGAGGGACAGAGGGATAAACAATCGGGCAGAACTGGGGAGAGAGTGGGGGACAGAGGGATAAACAATCGGGTAGAACTGGGGAGAGAGTGAGGGACAGAGGGATAAACAATCGGGAAGAACTGGGGAGAGAGTGAGGGACAGAGGGATAAACAATCGGGTAGAACTGGGGAGAGAGTGGGGGACAGAGGGATAAACAATCGGGAAGAACTGGGGAGAGAGTGGGGGACAGAGGGATAAACAATCGGGTAGAACTGGGGAGAGTGGGGGACAGAGGGATAAACAATCGGGTAGAACTGGGGAGAGAGTGAGGGACAGAGGGATAAACAATCGGTAGAACTGGGGAGAGTGAGGGACAGAGGGATAAACAATCGGGTAGAACTGGGGAGAGAGTGGGGGACAGAGGAATAAACAATCGGGTAGAACTGGGGAGAGTGGGGGACAGAGGGATAAACAATCGGGTAGAACTGGGGAGAGAGTGGGGACAGAGGGATAAACAATCGGGAAGAACTGGGAGAGAGTGAGGGACAGAGGGATAAACAATCGGGAAGAACTGGGAAGAGAGTGAGGGACAGAGGGATAAACAATCGGGTAGTACTGGGGAGAGAGTGAGGGACAGAGGGATAAACAATCAGGTAGAACTGGGGAGAGAGTGAGGGACAGAGGGATAAACAATCGGGTAGAACTGGGGAGAGAGTGGGGGACAGAGGGATAAACAATCGGGTAGAACTGGGGAGAGAGTGGGGGACAGAGGGATAAACAATCGGGTAGAACTGGGGAGAGTGATGGACAGAGGGATAAACAATCGGGTAGAACTGGGGAGAGTGAAGGACAGAGGGATAAACAATCGGGTAGAATTGGAGAGAGTAGATGATTAAGCTTAGATAAGGGATTAGGAAACTGCATAAAGGTCACTTCTGAGCAGAAAGTTGAGCTTCAAAAAGAAACAAAGAACTGCACAGAAGTCGCGCGGTCGAAGCCAGCAAAGTCCCAAGGTAATTTGCAGTTTTATTAATCGCTACAGATAGAATTTATAAAGTACAACACAAATCAATCATTTATTGTTATCCGACAGCCGAAAACACAAAAGCAGAAGACAATTACAGAGAGCAGAAAGAGTAAAATCAAAATTAAATTAAAAATCACCACAGATAGACTGACAAATCGATAGAAATAAAAACACATCTGGGCAGCTTTACAATGTGTTTAGAGAGCTTGAAAAGACACCAAATACATATGCATATTTTTATATTGCAGGTAGTTTAAATGTATTTTAATAATCTTATTAACCAAATTAGACTGTTTTTAAACTTATAGCTTTTATTTGCATTAATAGTTTCTATCTATCTAGTTCTAATATTTTATTTAGTACAATAAATTTACCGAGACAATACGCACTACTGATTTAAGTAGCATCGCACACCTAAATAAGACAAAAAAACAAATAGCAAAAAACTAGTTCAATTAAATGAAAAAATTGATATTTTTAAAATGCAAGGAGCAAAAAAGAACACAGAGTCAACTAAAATGATTTCAAATTACTTAAATCTGAGGATCCTTCCTACATATTAAAATGAACGCTAGCAGAGACAGGGGGACAGTGAAATATATAAGCCAACAGAAGGCAATAAGGGAGGCAAGATTATTGGTGTGCTATTTCCCGTCATTCCCACATTAACAGTGCCATTTCCCGCATCAATAGTGTTACTACCCGCATCAATAGTTCCATTTCCAGCATCAATAGTGCCATTTCCCGCATCAATAGTGTTACTACCCGCATCAATAGTTCCATTTCCAGCATCAATAGTGCCATTTCCCGCATCAATAGTGTTACTACCCGCATCAATAGTTCCATTTCCAGCATCAATAGTGCCATTTCCCGCATCAATAGTGTTACTACCCGCATCAATAGTTCCATTTCCAGCATCAATAGTGCCATTTCCCGCATCAATAGTGTTACTACCCGCATCAATAGTTCCATTTCCAGCATCAATAGTGCCATTTCCCGCATCAATAGTGTTACTACCCGCATCAATAGTTCCATTTCCAGCATCAATAGTGCCATTTCCCGCATCAATAGTGTTACTACCCGCATCAATAGTTCCATTTCCAGCATCAATAGTGTCATTTCCAGCATCAATAGTGTCATTTCCAGCATCAATAGTGTCATTTCCAGCATCAATAGTGTCATTTCCAGCATCAATAGTGTCATTTCCAGCATCAATAGTGTTATTTCTAGCATCAATAGTGCCATTTCCAGCATCAATAGTGCCATTTCCAGCATCAATAGTGCCATTTCCAGCATCAATAGTGCCATCTCCAGCATCAATAGTGTTACTTCCCGGATCAATAATGCTATTTATAGCACCAATAGTGCCATTTCCCGCATCAATAATGCCATTTCCAGCATCAAGTGCCATTTTCCGCAGAAATTGTAAGATTATTTGGAAAATAAGATTATTTGGAGCTAGTACTTAACGCATATGCTTCAGGTATGAAAACATCTGGCGCATAATCAGAAACATCAGCGAGTAGTATAGTTAGGACATGCTGGACTTCCAAGCAGCGCGATTCGAACGAATTATACGGTACAATTAAATATAATCAGTCACCAAAAATTCGATAACAAAATAGGCGCAAATTCAAATAAATGATTATGATTGGAATTTCAAACAAACCAAAGCAATTTCACGGACTCTTTTACACGCCACAGTAAAACAAAGACTAACAAAGGAAGCCCCAAGTTGACAACAGAAGAGGAAATTAAAGACAGGCGGTCAATGGCGGCAATGCATTAGACATGGAATAGTCCTGCTTTACTTTGTCTATCAAACGCAGTCGGGCAGGTCAACAGTGTTAGGCCTGGACAATGTCAATTTGCACGTAGAGCTGCTTCACACCGATCTGTGGGGATTAACGAATGGGAGGATGCCAATGTTGAAGTCTCTCTGCTTTGAGATGGCAAATGCGATGCTTTACCTGTCGGATTGCATTATTATAATGTATTTGCCTAAATCTTACCCATGAGATCCTATTCCCATTAACTTACATGTAGATATACCATTCTCAACAGCTTACCCTGATGTCCATCAACCCCGAAGTCTCCTCAAAACCATCTCTGGGATCTCATGCTAAAGATGCCCTCTCCTCTGGGATCTCATGCTCAAGATGCCCTCTCCTCTGGGATCTCATGCTCAAGATGCCCTCTCCTCTGGGATCTGATGCTCAAGATGCCCTCTCCTCTGGGATCTGATGCTCAAGATGCCCTCTCCTCTGGGATCTGATGCTCAAGATGCCCTCTCCTCTGGGATCTGATGCTCAAGATGTCCCCTTCTCTGGGATCTCATGATCAAGATGCCCTCTCCTCTGGGATCTGATGCTCAAGATGTCCCCTTCTCTGGGATCTCATGATCAAGATGCCCTCTCCTCTGGGATCTGATGCTCAAGATGTCCCCTTCTCTGGGATCTCATGATCAAGATGCCCTCTCCTCTGGGATCTCATGCTCAAGATGCCCTCTCCTCTGGGATCTGATGCTCAAGATGTCCTCTCCTCTGGGATCTGATGCTCAAGATGCCCTCTCCTCTGGGATCTGATGCTCAAGATGTCCCCTTCTCTGGATATCATGCTTACGATCTCTTCTCCTTTGAGATATCATGCTCAAGATCTCCCCTTCTTTGAGATCTTATGCTTAAGATCCTCCTCTGAGATCTCATGCTCAAGATATCCCTTTCTCTTGGATCTCATGCTCAAGATCTGCCTTTCTCATGCTCGAGACCTCATCCAGAGATTTTATTGTCAAAATCTCTTCATCAGAGCTACATGTAATTAAAATTAAGATCTAAATGACACTCGCCAGATAAAGCGAGCTCAAACAACTACTCACCTGGTAAAACATGTTATGCGTCTGGCTCTGTATGTAGCGAATATCGGCAGACGGGGCCACCTCCAGTTTAATATTGCCAATATAGACATCGGAGCACAGAGTCCAGAAGTGCGGCTCCTGAATAGAATAGACGCCTTCGAGACTCGCCACCCGATTGAAACAAGCCGGCAGTTCGTGCTCAAGCTGCTTAGGAGTGCGCATCATTAATATGCTTAGACTGTCGGACACTAGCGATAGCACTGATACAAATATGAGTACAGCGATAAACATTGAGCAGATTGGATCAGCGGCCATCCAACCAAAGTATTGAATAAGCAGAGAGGAGATGATGACGCCTATGCTGCCCAGCGTGTCGGCCATGATGTGCAGAAATACGCCCTGCGAGTATGTGTTGAGTTAAAGGGCACTCTGTACTATTAACTTGCAGTGCTGGGCGTTAACTAGTTAATTGTTTAACTAGTTAATTAACTAGTTAAATTTTTTTAAAAATCGTTAAATTTTCGTTAATTTTTTTATGTATTAACTAGTTAACAAAAATCGTTAATTTTTTCCTGTAAGTTAAAGTTAAATGACAAAAGTTAATAATTCCGGGAAATGGAGTTCCCCGGGTTCAAAATCCGCGGGTTTCAACAGCTTGTATGCCATTAAAAAGTAAAATTAATACATACATAAAATAACTTCGCCTTTCTAAGCATTATTTAACGCGTCACAAACTATTACATGTATATATTTCAAATACAAGTTATAATGTATAGAATATTCCGGAAGATTCTGGAATCTTCAACTATTATCTATTGATATTCTACCCAAGGACTACTAGAAGTTATCGTTGTACATAGGGATGTCGATTCCCCAGGGAATTTTCTTATCGGGGACCCAGGGAATTTACTGTCATTTCCCGGGGACCCCGGGGAAAAAATAAGTAAAAAACGGCGGATAACTTAGATCTTTATAAGTCACTAAGTGGCATTTTTTAAACTTTGATTAAAGCTTTGGATGGACTACATGTTCAAGGCGCAAGGGTAAAAACTTAAGGCAATGTTTGTTTAAAACTGTATTTGACAATATGGCATCACCAAATCGTGCGCGCACCTTTATCAGAAAGGGTCCAGACTCCGGAGGCGGAAAATGCATACTCAGCAGCTGCACTCGTGGGAGGATAATTAATGAATGAGACTGTTTTTGTAATCGGAATTTTAATTTCTTGCAGATGCATGTAAATCACCATTTTGTCCTGTCTAATATGGAGTATTTTGTTATTGTATGACACCCCCCTATGCGTCAGTGACTGACGCAGAACACAGCGCTGTGCCTGCGTCAAATGCGTCAAGCCGTCAACGCAGACCAACACAATAGTCAGTAAGGCTTCTTTTTCCTGATGGGTTTCTACGCTTGTACGTTCAATTTGCTTGATTGAAAGACTCATAGTGAAAAAAAAACATTCAAACGGGTCGCTAATTTCATAAGACCGAAATTTCACAACGCCGAAAATTCTGCATGCAATACAATCCTTATTGTAAAGTTTTCTACGATGTGAAATTTTGGTCTTATGAAGTTTCGGTCTTGTGAAGTATGGTGTTTCGGCGTTGTGAAATTTCGGTCTTATGAACCCCCCATTCAAACGTGTGTTGTGTTTGAAGTAATACATTGAAATAAGCAGTTTTGCAGTAAAAAAGCATAGACAGAGTTTCAATCAGCTTTCTGTCAATGATTTTCTTATTTAAATGGCAAAAATGTAGTTAAAAATGCTTTTTTTCTCCCCGGGGTCCCCGGTCTAATTCCCAGGGGAGTATTCCCCGACAAGCTCCCCAGGGCGCCGCGACCTGGCCACAGCCGCGCCGCGCCGACCTGAAATTTAAAAAACACGCCGAACACATGTCCGGGAAAATGTCACTTTTTCCGTTAGGGAATTATTAACTTTAACTTTTAACTTTTCAGAAGTTAAATTTTGGGCAAAAGTTAAATAATTAACTAGTTACAGTTAATTTTTTTGGAGCAATTAAATTAACTTTTTAACTTTTAACGAGTTAAAAAAATTGATTAACTTGCCCAGCACTGTTAACTTGTCAATCAATATAAATCAATGTACTAAGAGCTTTAGAATTCTCAAAAATTTGTTGGCTCGTAAAATGCTCGTAGGAAAGAAGTGACTCTAGACGATTTCAAATTGACGAGATGTCGCGGTACAAGTCGCCAAAAAGTCGTCAAAGCTTGATTGTCTGCGACTCTGAAATGACTCTGTGACCGTAGAGTCGTAGCTAAGGCGTGCTTGAGTCGCTGTAGAATCACTGAGTTGCGTCTAAAGCGCATCTCTGTTACTTTACCCGTGTTAATTTACGATACATATCGGCAAGAATGTTGCCTCTAATCTCACCTGCATGATTTTGTTGCCGCCGCCTCCGCCCTGGTGACCAACGCCATCCGAACCCGAAGCGGGCAGGTCTTCGCCAGCTTTTGTAGAGGAATAATCATTAGCTGGATGGTGGTGCGAGTGACCGTGACCGCCGCCGTGGCTGTGACCGTGATCGTGTGAGTGACCGTGACCTCCGCCGCCGTGACTGTGACCGTGACCGCCGCCGCCGTGCGAGTGGCCGTGGTGAGAGCCGCCGTGTTGGAATACAAATATGCCAATAATATTGACTAGGAAGCCCAGCACGGACACTATGAAGAGGCGGTCGTGCTTCACCTCTGGCGGCTCTGCCAGACGCTGCGAGGGCGGCGAGGGTTGGAGAAGGTCAAGCAAAATTGAAGATATTATCTGCTTCTGCTCTTTGTTTTTTAAATTAACTTTTTAAAGTTTTTATACGCCTTTTCAGTCTCTGCTCCTGCTTTCAGTTTCTGCTCCTCATTTCAGTTTCTGCTTCTCCTTTCAGTTTCTGCTTCTTATTTCATTTTCTGCTTCTCCTTTCATTTTCTGCTCCTCATTTCAGTTTCTGCTTCTCCTTTCAGTTTCTGCTTCTTATTTCATTTTCTGCTTCTCCTTTCATTTTCTGCTTCTCCTTTCATTTTCTGCTTCTCCTTTCAGTTTCTGCTTCTTATTTCATTTTCTGCTTCTCCTTTCAGTTTCTGCTTCTGCTTTCAGTTTCTGCTTCTTATTTCATTTTCTGCTTCTCCTTTCAGTTTCTGCTCCTCATTTCAGTTTCTGCTTCTCCTTTCAGTTTCTGCTTCTTATTTCATTTTCTGCTTCTCCTTTCATTTTCTGCTTCTCCTTTCAGTTTCTGCTTCTTATTTCATTTTCTGCTTCTCCTTTCAGTTTCTGCTTCTTATTTCAGTTTCTGCTTCTCCTTTCAGTTTCTGCTTCTTATTTCAGTTTCTGCTTCTCCTTTCAGTTTCTGCTTCTCCTTTCAGTTTCTGCTTCTTATTTCAGTTTTTGGTTCTCCTTTCAGTTTCTGCTTCTTATTTCAGTTTCTGGTTCTCTTTTCGGTTTCTGAAGCTCCTGCCAGCGACAGCCTTTTCTATCAGTTTTTAAGTTTCTGCTTATATTAACAAATTCCGCTTCTCTCACCTCTACAGCCTCAGAGAAGATGAAGAAGGCCACAAACAGCAGGAACAAGCCGTTAACAAAGCCGCCCATGATTTCGGCTCGAACGTAGCTGAAAAATTAATTAGTTCAATTTTAAGCCGATTAATTCATGCTTACCTGTGAAAAAGCTACAAAAATGTCATTAATACTACTCACCCGTATGAGTAGTTAGGATTGGCACGCCATTTGGACACTAGAGAGGCGGCCAGGCCAGTTAGCAGCGCTGTGCAATCGAAGAACATGTGAAATGAGTCGGATATGAGGCCCAGGCTGTTAGTCCAAACTCCGTAGAACAATTCCACAAAGGCGAAGGACAAGTTCAATAGCAGGAAGAAAAACAGATTGCGCGAGTCGCGGTCGGACAGGATTAGCCTAATCCAGCCGGCGATCTTGTCGCAGATGCCCCAGCTGGCTTTAACGCCGGTGTCTTTCGAGTGAATTGGCAGCATTGCGCTGGCCTCTTACCTGAAATTGAGCGATACGGGTCTGTCATGCGGCAAGGCTCCATCATTCTGGCACCCAGTTTTTTTAGAAGCAATTGCCAATAAATGTCAATGCAGCCATTGCTAATGCCAATGCCACCAATCTGATTCCAATGTCAGTCTTACAAATGCAAATACCAGCCATAACCAATGCAAATGCTTGCCATTACAAATACAAATACCAGCCATTACCAATGTAAATACCAGCCATTACCAATGCAAATACCAGCCATTACCAATGCAAATACCAGCCATTACCAATGCAAATACCAGCCATTACCAATGCAAATGCCTGTCTTTAAAAATACAAAAGCCAGCCTTTATCAATGCCAATACCACTAATCTATCTTATGCCTTATCTTATCTTATCTTATCTATCTTATGTGAATTCTGTCAATCTTATCCATTGTGAAGGTAATTTATTAAAAAAATGACAAACTTACAAACTGAAAATAAATATATCACTAACTCATTGACCTAAGACTACAAGATTTATGAGTAATTAGGCATTGAAAAATAAACAACACTAATATTTTGGTTCTTTAAAAAGCAAGTCTAAGTATGACATACTCACACGTTTCTTGGTGCTGCAACCCTCCAAAAATGGTCACGCAACCCCACTGCAGGTCACAGCCCACAGGATGAGAACCATAGGATTTTTTCTATTTTATGACTTGTTATATTACTATACACTAATATATTGCTTATTTTTTATTCCAGAATCCATTCAAAATGAGCTGCAAAGTGGTTCTTATAAGCGATATAAAAATATTGCTATATATTCTAACCAAGAAAAATATATTCCCTTATCTCTTAGCTGTGTCTAAATAAGTCTAATTTTATATTGTCTTTTTATATAGAGATAGAATAAATCCTCTTCCAATAGAATAGAATAAATTGGGATATAAATAGTAATAAATATTTTAACTATTTGCCCTTAGGCTAGGGTAAATAAAGTACAAAATAGTATAGTATATATCAACTACAAGTCAATATTTACATTTCTATTTGCAATATGTATGCATATAACAGTATATATGACAAGATATACTATTGTTCACAATACAAGACCCCTGGTACCCTATTGGAATAAATGGACAATTACAATTTTAGAATTTTCCAATGTCATGTTGCGGCTAGAGTCAAGCCAAGTAATGTCATAGTGCAATAGGTAAACAGCAAGAGTAACTATGATTGTCTTATTAAGGCTAAATGCCTCATTATCAAATTAGCACTATGCCTATGTTCAGTGCAAAAGTTAACATGTTCTGTGTCATGTTGCATTTTTGAGCTTCAATTTTAGACCCCATGTTGCGTATCTACAGGTTTCTACACTTATTCCAATAGGGCCTTGGTACCAAGGCTATAGCTGGATATGCCACTATATATCTATGTACTACCTACTAAAAAATACTAGGATAAACAGCCAAACAAATATTATTATTGCCTTAAGTTTAGAATCAAAGAGCCTATGCTAAGAAAACTGATCTAACATTATACTTTGTTTCTTTAGCAACATTATTGTAGCCAAGGTCTGAATTAGACCCTAGACAAACTTGGGTTTTGGTCAAGTTGAGTAAGTTGAGCAAGTTGATAATGCATATATTTATAATTTGTAGGCCCTATTATATAGTAATATAACTTGATTATTTAACAAAACTTGACACTTATTTGCAAAACTTAGCAAGTCAAGACTGAGTCAAAACTTAGCAGATATCTTCCAAGATATCTGAAATATCATGGAAAATAGTTAAATTAAATAGTTAAATAAATGTTCTACAACATGAAATGAAAATCATTTTATCTTATAAAAATTCTTTTCATGAAAATTTCCAGAATGAAAGTTTATGTTTTTTAATTTTATGCCAATATAAAATTTAAAAAATGTACACCAAGCCTAGAGCTGTTTGAATGCCATTTTTTAGAGAATATATGTTATTAGAAAAAAAAATTACTGAACTTTAAAATGGCTGTTTTTTTATTAAAAACAGATATATTTTTTGCTTTGATTTTGTTTTTCTTATAAATTGTGTTCATATTTTCTTTTTTAGTTTCTAATCATTTTTAAAAGAGCTTTTGTTGGTTGATATTTAACTACACAATTACATTAACCATGAACTCAAATTTTTTACATGCCAACTGTGTATACTTTATATTGAACTTGAAAATTTTATATACCAAGTATATGCCAAGATTGTCAGTGAGAACAAAAATATGCTAGAATTTTCTGGCATAAAAGCTACTTTCTACCTTCTAGACTATGGCCTACATTAATGGAGGTTAATCTATACTAGATGCTATCTTCAATAATGACCATTGCTTAGCAATGTGCCTTATTATTGTTGTTGCTATTATTGTTGAGATAAAACTATAGTGTAGCCATAGGCTATTTAAATATATATATTTTTATAGGCCAATTTTATATTTGTAACAACATTACATAAATTGGCCTTGCATGCCAAAAGTAGATATGCACAGTTGGTGTGCATCACTCCTAAGAAAATAGTGTATGTGCCTACCTGGTGTACACTTTATAGAATTATGTGGAGTTACTGTGAAAAAGAAAAAATAAATGAAAAAAGTTCATAATTTCTAAACATAAATTTCAAGCTTTCTAGGTTTTTAAGCTTGTAATGAAGCACTGAAACAAATTTTTGCATGTATCAATTTTCTACTAGAAATAGTATTGTTGAAACAACAGAAAAAATTAACCAAATTATCTGCCAAAAAGGATTGATAATTATACAATTCAAAAAAGGTGATTTATTGTCACAATGTAAAAAGGTCATTTATTCTTGCAACACCAGCATAGTTTTGAAAATGGGCATGCATTTGTAGGTCTAATTATTTGATTTTTGTTTGGGTATGCACCAAGCATGATCCAGACTATGGGTTAAGCTTAATATTAGGCCTAATACTTTATGAAAACGGACTATAAAAAAGTAGGGCTTCCTGCAGAATTGTTTGTTAAACTCATTGTATACACATTTTTTTAGTTATTGACATGAAACTTTCCAAAAATGAATATTTTCATTATGCCAACATTTTAGAAGTATTGTGATAATGACTATCACTGCTATAGTAGGGCATATCTACAGTAAAAAAAGTAGACCCTCATATTAGATATAATATTAAAATTAGGTTAGGAATTATTGTTCAAACTCTTTATAAGCTTAATTTAATTTTGTACATAGGCCCTAACATAGGCTAAGGCCAGGCCTTGCCGCCTGATGCCTTGGTCTAAAAAACAGTCACAATTCAAAGAGCAAGCTTTATTTTGGTAGGCTCTAGGCCTAGTGATCTGATTATCTTACGACTTAGGCCCTAGCTAAGTTGGCACTATTATGAGCATCAGTGATAGGCACTAGCACTGCTAAATTTGAATTCCACTAAAGTGCTGCTAACATTTTGTTAATGCCGCTAATTCCACTAAATTGAAATTCCAATTAGCGCACACTATCAAAATGCTGCTAATATTTTTTTAGAATCACTAATTAGGCCTATGTTATGCTAAATTAATTTTTTTACTATAAAACTAGATGGTTATTGACTGTTTAATACTTCAAATGAGACCCTATTTGAGTAATAAGTTAAAGATTACATAAATCTACCAAAATTAAATCTAATGTTTTTATTTTTCTTAGAAATGTGAAACAAAATTTGAATTTCTTTTTTTGCTTTTGCTATCACCAATTAATTTTGTTTTTTATCATTGAATTTTAAAAGTTCAATGACAAACTTTTTTACTTTTCACTTCAATGACAAGTTTTTTTACTACTTTTATTTTGTTAGCAAAAAGTTATTGATTTAGGCTATTTCATTTCATTTAATTATTTAATCAAAGAATTCAATGTTCAACTCAGTTGATATTCTAAGCAATGATGCAAAATGACAGGCTATATCAATAGGGTGATAGTGGGGTTAATAAATCCTGTGACCCATACCACCATTTCAAGTTGATGATCTTGCTTTCTTTCTTGAGTATAAGGACATGGCCCTGGCAAACAGCATTGTAATTTAGGAACTCTTTCTACCAACTATTGCTCTAACAATTCAGTGGCTAGAGGATTTTTTATTAGGATTGATATAATATTGATATATCAATATCAATTATATCAATTATTGATATATCAATAATAAAAACAAATTCAGGGGCAACAGAGCCTAATATTTGAGGGGGGCACCTGGCACAGGGCAAGGGGGCACAGGTACCTTTATAAGCTGCTAATTAGGACCTATAATCAGAAAAAACACTAAAAATTACCATGTGGACTCATTTTCTAGGGGGGCACATGCCCCCGGTGCTGCAAGCTCCTGCCACCCATGAACAAAATATTAGCCATAGCATTATTAGCTTATTCATTTAAAATGTGTGAGTTAAAAATGTGCAAAAATGCATAAATACATGTGAAACGGCAGTTTATATTAAATTTATTTATTAATTAGGCCCCCCCTAGTGCATTTCAAAATTAGCAGTTCTAATTGTGCTAAATTAAAAGTGGAAATAGTGCCCACTAATTAGCGATTGCAAATTTTTTTCTTCTATCAGTTAGTGACAGCACTAATTAGTGGCACTAAAAATAAATTTAGCCGTGCCCATCACTGATGAGCATCACATGATGAGTTATCATACCTAACTGGCAATGGCAAATAGAGCTTAAAAATTGAAACCAAACACCCTAGCAGCAGTAGTTAGTTAGAATATAGCAGTAGACAGCCTTAATGGTTACTAATTACTAATAGGCCTGTTTCAAGTATGATAGATATTATTTAATCAGCCCTACTACTATGTATATTCCTAACAAGGCTGATGAGTTTGAGTGTAGTCTAGACAACTGTCAGGTCAAAAAATACTGTTTCATAGAAACTGACACGCGCGTCAACATTTATAGGAAAAAGTTCAAAACAACACATAAAAGTAAGTGCTAATATTCTGTATCAAAGTTATAAATTGCAAAATGTCCTGACCTGGCTTAAAAATAAAACTTGACATATTTTACTAAACTTTGTACAGTTTTATCTTCTCAATGTGATTACTCCGGTGTGATTGCCATGTGACTGGGGTGGGGTGGCATCCCTTTTGTAATCCGCAACTCGCTTGCAGGAAATAAGATATTATAGTCAGAATACGATAGATTTTTAAGCACCACCCAATTACTGAGCAACTGTAACTCGCTATAAAAACGACTACATGTGCATTGATTTACATATCATGATGCTGTTGATGCCTGTAGTTTGTTTGAGCGGATCAGGTGGCTCTGCACACAAACTATATGTACAACTTTTTATTCTGATCTAGTCAAGTCAAGGCTAAGTGTAAGCTTTTTATGCGTGAATAGTACAACACGTGTACAGTAATGCATTTATGTGCATGCGTATTTAATTGCCTTCAACATCTGCAACGTGTGTGAAATTTACTTCTGTAACGTACATTCATGCATGAACATCAAAATTTTGCTGTATGAGCTTACATGTAGTTCCGATTCGATTGCGTGCTTGATATAGTAGAGGGATATGCAGTGTTAAGAGAGCGTTCAGCGCAGGACCGCGGTACTAATATACAAGTAGGCATATGGTGTAGTGTTATTCTACTTCCCACAAAAATCATAAAAATTGTTAATGTAGTTTATTCATAGAATGTTACTGTAAGTAGAACAAAGCACACATGCGCACCGAAACGTTAACTATGAATCATGATACTATTTATAGCAAAGGAGTGAATCATGATACTATTTATAACCCAAAATGAATCATGTTACTATTTATGGTGAAACACATGAGTCATGTTGCTATAATTATAGTTAGCAAAATTGCCTATAAATACAAGTGGTCCGACAAGTGGACCGGAGCAACAACAGAGGCTACAGAGAACCTTCCAGAGGGAAGAAGAGCTCCGAAGAGGAAGTCGGCGAGGAACTTCCTTCAGACCAAGTCAACCGAGACTCGGCTGAGTTCTTGCGGTAAGCCTTACTCATTTGCACCGTGTTAGAGTCGACTCGATATTATTGTTGTGACTGAGTCTAATTGCGACTCCATTGTTTGTAGTCTCCGGGACTACCCCAGCTGATAGTCACCAGAGGACTATCATTGATTACCGGAGCTATACCTAGAGTGTATTAAGACACTGCTAGAAGGAGAAGGCTTATTTGAAACCGCAGCGTGGCGCAGGGATCCCCATTGTTGATTTGAAGCTTCTGATTTGAGGCACAGATACCGGTCGGAGACGACTTCATTGGAAGTACAAGAGGAACCAAAACCAGAACAACTAATTCAAGACGTCTAAGCTTCCGGAAGATAAGAAACGAGACTAATTAAGAAAGAGAACAAGACTCAAGAAGCGAACAACTGACCAGGAATCAAGGTATAAGAGATACCTAGCTTCATTGGATTACTGGGTTGCCTATAGCAGTAGCTACATATAGAAGTGATTGTTCCTTGATTACTAAGAAAGTCTTGGTAGCAATTAGGAACACATCAATGCAAACATGCATGCGTTGTCTACCATAAAGCTAATACGCAATGCAGCAACTTCGCCTATGTCTTACGGCTAAGTACGGGTGTAATAACAGTTAAAACGAGAACTCGTCGACAGGGCCAGCTGGGTAGATATTAAATTTCTTCCTAGTTCGATTTATGCACAAACATAAAATAACAAAGTCGTTGAAGGCTTTTTTTGAATTTTTTCAGAAAAAAACCTAAGCACCTGCGGTTAAAATAAAAATGACTTTATTTTCGATAGTCTTGATGAAAAAAGCATCACACGAATATTTCTCCGCTTTCGACAGCTCAATGCGTTTGACACAATCCATTATGAAAGCGGCGAACAGTAGATTGACATCACCCGCTAAACTGGTGGCGCAGCAGCTCGGCGCGCTGTGTTTGCCTGGCCCGGCACATCAGGCCAATCTGCCTGTCGTCCTTTCGGTCCATCAGCTCACCGCAGTTCAGCTTCCAACGCCGGGCCTCCTCGCGCCAGCCGATTGCTTGAGCCTTCCACTGGCCGGCCGATTCCCTGCCGCGGTAGGTGTCAGCCCGCCAGCCGTTCAGAGCGCCTCGCGCCTGGGCCAGCTGGGACTGGGCCGCGCTCGCCTGACGACTCCAGTGCTGCGCGCTGCCCGTCAGCTCGTACAGTTGCTTTTGCAGGCCGACAGCCTCGAATCGCCATTTGTCTCGGCTTCGTTTCCAGCGATGCACGCAGTCCTTCCAGTTCACGCTGGAATCTGTGCAGGGCCTACGAGGCCGCCTACAAGCCGCTAGCTGCCAGTCAGCGCTGCAAGCGCTATTGTTCATAATTTAAGTGTACTTTGAGGAGCTGCAGACAGCTGTTCCAACAGATTTTTGAGTTATGGAATCAGCGCTGCCAGGCTTGCTCTGCTTTCTTGCCTATGAATGAGCGAACGAGAATTCTCAGATTGCAGCTAATTCTGCAAAATGTCTGTGGCCAAGACTTCCGAAGAATCTGTGCGCGGGTGTGCGTATGTACTGTATACCCGACAAATAAAAACCGATAAACATTGCGGTCGCTAATAAATGGAGTAATATAGCTTTTTTCAAGCCAATTGAGCCTAGGAGCAAGCAATTTAATCCTTAGTGGGAAAATCAAGCTATTGAAGACTTGTTTTTCATTGTCTATGGCCCGAATGGGGGGTCTATGGAGCAAACAAACATAAATATAGCAGACGAAGAATTTAGCGAGCAGAGCAGTGACAAAAGTTTTGCTACAGCCCAAGATGCAGTGGTTGAGCAGAATCCTGCAGGGCGAGAACCCTATCGCGAGATAAGCAACGAAAAGTACGTCCTGATTGTCGCTGCCATCGAGAAATGTGATAGTGCTGCGGACATTTCGCGATGGCTGGACGTAAAGAGAAAAACAGTGTATTCTAACAGGCGTCGCTATGAAATCACGGGACGCCGGGGCCGCGCACGAGGGTGTGGAGATCGAGCATCGAAACTGGAAGAGCAGCACATGCAACTGCTTCTTTTATCACTGGATAGCAATCCTCTAATGACGTTGAAGAGCTCTGAACATTGATCGGGTTTGATTTCAATCTGTCCAACACTGTTTTGAGAGACACGATTGTTCTCGGCTTTACTGTATGCTATGGTTTTGCATTTGCCTGTTTTGATTGGTTTCTGTGAAATCAAAGTGTTAATGTCAATCGTTTTTTGATATGCCATCTACTTGCAGACATTATTTCAGTGAAGTTATTTGTGAAGGATACACGAGCACTGTGAAAAGGATTAATTGCGCGCCCAGATTCTCAAATTGGTTGCTCTATAGACCCCCTTTCGGGCCATAGACAATAAAAAACAAGTCTTCAATAGCTTGATTCTCCCAATAAGGGTTAAATTGCTTGCTCCTAGGCTCAATTGGCTTGGAAAATGCTATAATACAATACCGCGTAACACTAATGAAGAAGGCTTGCAGGCATCCTGGCAAAACGCCTTTGGCGACATGGTCACACAACGTCATCGTGACTCCTGAGCACATGCAAGCGCGCCAATACTGTACACAGGCACGCACTCATACACACGCTCCCACAGGGTGTACAGCGGCCCTGACTTTTTTATTCGTCAGGCATGTACACTCTCTGTGCCTTGGGCTTGGGGATTGGTCCTCATGGCTGTGAACCGCACGACAACCGATTTCAACCCCGAATCAATGTGCTTGCGCACGGGATCAAACCTGGGGTCGCAGAGCGAGAGTCAGACCGTTGACCACACTGCGCTGCTTTGCCACCTCCCGCTACATGAAGTTTAAATTTACCTATAATCTGTAAAAGCGTGTATATTGTGCAGTGCCATATCGTGTCATCATCCAATTCAAGAACAGCTCAATACTTGAGACTGAACTGAGTCACAGTGTATATTTATAGCTGCCACTCGCTCTTTGAAAAACTAGCAAGAAAATTGCAGGAAACAAAAAACCTTCCGTTCTAGAAGACCTGCCTCACCAACCTGACCTGAGGCAATTCCGTCAGGGAAGGGAATAATTGTAATTATGAGAAATCTGCATTTCCAAATTTATCCAGCCGAAAGCGGTTTATAAATTGCTTTCGAGAGTATGCTCGAAAAAGCTCGGCGTAGCTCAGTTGCTTCAAAGATACCGATGCAATTATACATGCCCAGCCCCGGGGCAACTGAGGAGGCTGCAGCTTATAGGAAGAGAGCAATCAGGACCCAAAAAATTGCCCCAAGACCTGCTCCACTTCCTGCTCAGCGGAGCATCGCTATACCGACTCGTGACCAAGAAATCATGGATGGGGGTGGGGAAGTGGCCGCTTAAAAGGAGCAGCACCGGCGCCGGCTGGACGGCCAGCTCACAGTGTCGATCGCTCAGCTCCCGGACCGAGTCGCTATTGCAAGCAAAGCATTTTTACCGCTAATCGCAAGACTCTCGCCAAGCGCATCAGCATGAGCCAGCTCCCCTGCCTGTCCGCCATCGCCTGCCTGCTCCTGGCCGCTGCCATCGGCTGCCAGGCCTTCACCGTCCGTTCGGGTGGTGGCTCAGCCGGAGGCGTACCCGAGGGCATTGAGACGGAGCACTTCGCCGAGATGTCCGGCTGGCAGCGCTGCCTGTTCGTCTGCAACTATTGCTTCCACGGCGAGGGCAAGGTGAGCACAGATCTGAGCAATGATGCTCTGCTATTTGAATAGAATTTGTTTAATTAAAATCGCCAATATTTAAAAAATTGCAGGAAGTTGACCTTCTGGGCTGCGCCAACAGCTGGTGCCTGGAGTCCCTGGGAAAGACTGGCACCCTGCCTAAGGTAGCCGTGCAGATGTGCCCAGCTATGGCCCTGGTCTGAATTGGATAAATATACTAAATGACTGAAAACCCTTTATTATAGAAAAAACAATACGATTGGTTAATAATTGGTTACTGTTGGCCAAGCTGATCCTTTTGTGTGTAAAATATAACAAGTTTCAACACCTCAACAAGCCTAAATGATGCGTTCAATATTTTCGTTTCTCGTGTTAGATGATGCTTTTTACAACAACAAAACTGAACGCCGAACAACTCACTCAAACGCTGCACTTGCTTTTTGTAGAAATTAGGTAGATGACTGACTGACTGACTAACTGACTGACTGACTGACTGACTGACTGACTGACTGACTGACTGACTGACTGACTGACTGACTGACTGACTGACTGACTGACTGACTGACTGACTGACTGACTGACTGACTGACTGACTGACTGACTGACTGACTGACTGACTGACTGACTGACTGACTGACTGACTGACTGACTGACTGACTGACTGACTGACTCCTCCATGCTTTCACTCCAACTGTTTAGAAGGACAACATGA
The DNA here is from genome assembly GCA_002269645.1 of Macrostomum lignano. Lineage (NCBI taxonomy): Eukaryota > Metazoa > Platyhelminthes > Macrostomidae > Macrostomum > Macrostomum lignano. The sequence goes on from NIVC01001985.1 coordinate 22,605, forward strand.
AACAAAAAAAGTTTTGCAGATGTCTCATGCAACAAAAAGATGGTTCAAAGATGTTGTTGCTGCTGTTTCTTATATTTTTGTTTGCTTTCCTACAACAAGGCGAAACAAAAAAATCACAAGCGAACATGAATTTACACAAAAACTTGGCGATTTGTTTTAAAATAGAAAGATTATGTGGGTGATGCACAGCTGCATGTTTGCTAGGGTTTGCAACTGGGGTGGAAACGGGCTGCTGTTATGCTATAGAAGTTGTTAGGCAATTTTTAACAAAAAATGTTGCGAGTTTCACTAAATTTAGACAGCTATATTCTTTCGGTGAAATTAGTGGATTCAAAGCACAGATCTAGAAACACTGCAGCTAGATGCAATCATCCTCTACCTCAGTTACAAAGCTAATAGTTCCTGACAAGAAGTCGTCACCAAAGCTCGGAAAAATCGATTTGTCAAAAAATCAACTACCCCAAATTGACTGCCGACCATGGGCCCAACCTAAGCTCCAACCTAAACCCTAACCTAAACTCTAACCCTAACCTAAACCCTAACCTAAACTTTAAACCTAACCTAAACCCTAACCTAAACTCTAACCCTAACCTAAACCCTAACCTAAACTTTAAACCTAACCTAAACCCTAACCTAAACTCTAACCTAAACACTAACCCTAACCAAAACCCTAACCCTAACCCCAACCTAACCCTAACCTAAACTGTAACCCTGACCTAAACTCTAACCTTAACCTAAACTGTAACCCTGACCTAAACTCTAACCTTAACCTAAACTGTAACCCTGACCTAAACTCTAACCTTAACCTAAACTGTAACCCTGACCTAAACTCTAACCTTAACCTAAACTGTAACCCTGACCTAAACTCTAACCTTAACCTAAACTGTAACCCTGACCTAAACTCTAACCTTAACCTAAACTGTAACCCTAACTTAAATTCTGACTCAAAACCTAACCTAAACCCTAACCTAAACCCTAAAATAAACTCTAACCTAAACTTTAACATAGCTCTAGCCTAAACCACCCTAACCTATGGCCGGCAGTCAATATTTAAACTCCCGAACGCAGATTTCGCTTGACTGCTGAGTAACTTTTTGAAACGCAAATCTATCACGACAAAACTCTAAACAGACGCCCAAATGTAAGTAGTATCATCAGTAACTAAAAAATTTGCCCATTCATGCAGTGTTTCAGAGATCTGTGGCTGAGAGTTGTCGACTTATGTGAAAAAATAAATGAATAAATAAATAAATAGATAGATAAATATTAAATAATGACTGTGACCGACTTTAATTCACGCTCTAAACTCCGGCCAGCCCTCGGGTACTTTGAAACTTCACAATAGCAATCCAGGCCCGCTCAAGGCTTGTCTCTCGTCTCAGCTCTCTTCTCTCTTCTCTCTCATCTCTTTCATTGGCAATCATCAATAGCCTGCTAAAGGATTTCCTCATTCCAGTCAGGTAGTAAGAGAAAGGGAAGTTTATTTGAAGGCCAACTTAATTTCATTTCAAACTCAAACTGCACTAGCGTCTAGCGAGTTAGGGAATTCGAATTTTTAAAGTTTTTACATTACATGTAGAATATTGTATTGCAATAATTGGGGTTTCAACCACAGACAATTTTTTAATTTAAGTGCTAACAATTCCTATCTCGCTAGTGCATCTCGGCCTTTGCTACATTTCTACTAGGGCGAAAAATAATTATTTTAATTAGTTTTGTTTAACTGCACACAACAGGAAAAGAAACTTCACAACAAATAAGAATTTTATTCACTTTTGATGCCAACCAGACTCCAGGATGCAGTCAGAACTGCTCAGAATTCGTCACTTGACAGAACCGGCGGCCTCCGGCATTTGCGGCGCCATTTTTTGCAGCCTCTGCCGCGCCAACCGCGCGCCTGGCATCTGGCGCACGTTTGATTAGTGAGAGTCTCCAGGGCCTCCGACTCCGGGTCGTGATTGGAGCAGGCGCCATTGGACAGGCGCAGAACCTTAATTGGAGTTGTTTTCAGTTTTGGGTTGAATGTGAATTGTCTTGGCTGAGACTGTAATTTGATTTTCTTGCAGTGACAGAAGGATTCTCACATGGGCTTTGAGTGATTCTCACCTGTGCTTTGGGGTGATTCTCATTTGTGCTTTGGGGTGATTCTCACCTGTGCTTTGGGGCGATTCTCACCTGTGCTTTGGGGCGATTCTGCCTGTGTTTTGGGGCGATTCTCACCTGTGCTTTGGGGTGATTCTCACCTGTGCTTTGGGGCGATTCTCACCTGTGCTTTGAGGCGATTCTCACCTGTGCTTTGGGGTGATTCTCACCTGTGCTTTGAGGCGATTCTCACCTGTGCTTTGGGGTGATTCTCACCTGTGCTTTGAGGCGATTCTGCCTGTGCTTTGAGGCGATTCGCACCTGTGCTTTGGGGTGATTCTCACCTGTGCTTTGAGGCGATTCTCACCTGTGTTTTGGGGTGATTCTCACCTGTGCTTTGGGGCGATTCTCACCTGTGCTTTGGGGCGATTCTCACCTGTGCTTTGGGGTGATTCTCACCTGTGTTTTGGGGCGATTCTCACCTGTGCTTTGGGGTGATTCTCACCTGTGCTTTGAGGCGATTCTCACTGTGCTTTGGGGTGATTCTCACCTGTGCTTTGGGGCGATTCTGCCTGTGCTTTGGGGCGATTCTCACCTGTGCTTTGGGGCGATTCTCACCTGTGCTTTGGGGCGATTCTCACCTGTGCTTTGGGGCGATTCTCCCTTGGGGGGATTTTAATCTAGGCTTAAAAAACTGTTTTCAACAGATTTATTGCTCTTTATAAGCATATTTAGGCCTGTTCTCAAACAGAATCAGTGCTGTTCTCAAACAGAATCTGTGCTGTTCTCAAACAGAATCAGTGCTGTTCTCAAACAGAATCAGTGCTGTTCTCAAACAGAATCAGTGCTGTTCTCAAACAGAATCTGTGCTGTTCTCAAACAGAATCTGTGCTGTTCTCAAACAGAATCTGTGCTGTTCTCAAACAGAATCAGTGCTGTTCTCAAATTGACTCTCGAGAATCCAGCCGCCCTGACTGCTCACCTGCGAGTCGCTGGCGCAGGCGGCGGCCTGCATGTGGCAGAGGCTGGTGTAGCTGCGCTCGGCAGGCAGGCCGCTCAGCAGGGCGCAGACCCGGCCAAAGAACTGCCGCTTAATCAGCGGCGTCGACTCCGTCGTCGTGACATTCGACCGGCCGTCCAAACCGTTGCGACGCGGCCGCCGACGACCTCGACGCCTTCCCGATCGGCGACGTCCGTTGCGTCGGCGTTGACGAAGTCTGCGCCGTTCTGCGAGGCAGCGATCGTTGGTGACGCAGCTGCAGATTGGCAGGTCCTGGATGTTTACCAGGCACAGCTGGCCCTTGTCCCAGCTGCAGGTCACCGAACGGCAGGTGGCTGCGTGGAGATTCGGCGGCAACTTTTATTATGCCTTGGCAGTAAATTTAAGTTTTTTAAAAATAAATCATAATAGGAACTCACACACGGGGTGTACAGTGGCCCTGACTTTCTAACCGTCAGGCATGTACACTCTCTGTGCCTTGGGGGTTGGCCCTCATGGCTGTGAACTGCACGAACTGCCGGGGCTGCTCTGCCCGCAGATATCATAATTGATCATAATCATAGTCGATGTATACTGCTGTAAATATTACTGTAGATAGTGCTGTAAATAGCACTGTAGATAATACTGTAGATAGTACTGTAGACAGTACTGTAGATAGTACTGTAGATAGTACTGTAGATAGTACTGTATAGATAGTACTGTAGATAGTCTGTTGATAGTACTGTAGATAGTACTGTATAGATAGTACTGTAGATAGTCTGTTGATAGTACTGTAGATAGTACTGTAGATAGTACTGTAGATAGCACTGTAGATAGTACTGTAGATAGTACTGTAGATAGTACTGTATAGATAGTACTGTAGATAGTCTGTTGATAGTACTGTAGATAGTACTGTAGATAGCACTGTAGATAGTCTGTTGATAGTACTGTAGATAGTACTGTAGATAGTACTGTATAGATAGTACTGTAGATAGTCTGTTGATAGTACTGTAGATAGTACTGTAGATAGCACTGTAGATAGTCTGTTGATAGTACTGTAGATAGTACTGTAGATAGCACTGTAGATAGTCTGTTGATAGTACTGTTGATAGTACTGTAAATATCTGATAATACTGTCACTCTCCATTGAATTCTATCAGTTATAAGATAGCAAGCCAACAATAAATTCGAGCTGTATATTTTAGCATCTGCAGCTGGAATAAATTTCTCAATAAAAAGCCGTACAGTCTGAATAACAGAATTTCTAATAGAACTCGTGAACGCCAAGGTCCGTCAGTCGGCAACAATACATTAAATAGAGGAGTCAGTAGGCGGCTCCAACAATGAGGGGATGCGCCAGCAGCTGCGGCAGGGTCGGCCTGGCCAATGGATTCTTGGCTACGCAGGCCGCATAGAAGGAGCGGAGGCTCTGGCTCATGCCGCAGCGCAGCAGGGCGTCCTCGGGCAGCGGCTCATCGGTCCGCTTGGCGTGGTACAGGCACTTGAGGAAGCCCGGGCCCTCCTCGCTGTACAGCGGCGGCACCCCGGTGCACAGCTCGTGCAGGCTGCAGCCGAGCGAGTACACATCGGCGGCCTTCGGGTCGTAGCGCCGCCGACGACGTGTCGGATCCTCGGCAAATAGCAGCACCTCCGGGGCCATCCACAGCAGGGTGCCAACTCCTGAATGGTACACTTCAGTGGCGTGAATCTTCTTTGACAAGCCGAAGTCAATGATCTTCACCAGGCCGGTGGACAGCTGCAGCATGATGTTCTCGCACTTGACATCGCGATGACAGACATTCTGGCTGTGCACATAGTTCAGGCCGTGGCAGATCTGGCTCAGGTAATTGACGATCAATGACTCTGCCAGGCTGCCGAGGCGCTGCCTGTACAGCCGGAGGTTCTCGCCGTGGATGTACTCCATGCAGATGACGAGCGAGCCGGGCACCAGCTGGGCGGTGTAGAACTGCACAATGTTCCGGTGCCTCATCGCCTGCATCAGTTCGACCTCGCGCCGGTTGGCCTCGGAGACTGAGCTAGCCTGGTCAGGCTGGTTGGGCCGAAATGGAGCGGACACCACTTTGAGCACCACGTAGTGACCGTCAGCGCGCTGGGCTTGGTAGACGCAGCCGAAATGACCTTGGCTCAGGTACCGAAGGGTGTCGCGGCGGATGTCCAGGCTCTGCAGGAAGCCGCTGGGGATGAAAATGGCGATAAAAAATCGGAACTTAGGTTTTAGCAATTGCGAGTGAAAGATCTTTGTACTTTTCTACGAGTAAACCCTCTTTGAGCTTTGGCATCTCAGCAACCCTCTTTGAGCTTTGGCATCTCAGCAACCCTCTTTGAGCTTTGGCATCTCAGCTACCCTCTTTGAGAGTTGGCATCTCAGCAACCCTCTTTGAGCTTTGGCATCTCAGCAACCCTCTTTGAGAGTTTTGGCATCTCAGCTACCCTCCTTGAGAGTTTTGGCATCTCAGCTACCCTCCTTGAGAGTTTTGGCATCTCAGCTACCCTCTTTGAGAGTTTGGCATCTCAGCAACCCTCTTTGAGAGTTTGGCATCTCAGCAACCCTCTTTGAGAGTTTGGCATCTCAGCAACCCTCTTTGAGAGTTTGGCATCTCAGCAACCCTCTTTGAGAGTTTTGGCATCTCAGCTACCCTCTTTGAGAGTTGGCATCTCAGCTACCCTCTTTGAGAGTTGGCATCTCAGCTACCCTCTTTGAGAGTTGGCATCTCAGCTACCCTCTTTGAGAGTTGGCATCTCAGCTACCCTCTTTGAGCTTTGGCATCTCAGCAACCCTCTTTGAGAGTTTTGGCATCTCAGCTACCCTCCTTGAGAGTTTTGGCATCTCAGCTACCCTCCTTGAGAGTTTTGGCATCTCAGCTACCCTCTTGAGAGTTTGGCATCTCAGCAACCCTCTTGAGAGTTTGGCATCTCAGCAACCCTCTTTGAGAGTTTGGCATCTCAGCAACCCTCTTTGAGAGTTTGGCATCTCAGCAACCCTCTTTGAGAGTTTTGGCATCTCAGCTACCCTCTTTGAGAGTTGGCATCTCAGCTACCCTCTTTGAGAGTTGGCATCTCAGCTACCCTCTTTGAGAGTTGGCATCTCAGCTACCCTTTGAGAGTTGGCATCTCAGCTACCCTCTTTGAGAGTTGGCATCTCAGCTACCCTCTTTGAGAGTTTTGGCATCTCAGCAACCCTCTTTGAGAGTTTTGGCATCTCAGCTACCCTCCTTGAGAGTTTTGGCATCTCAGCTACCCTCCTTGAGAGTTTTGGCATCTCAGCTACCCTCTTTGAGAGTTTGGCATCTCAGCAACCCTCTTTGAGAGTTTGGCATCTCAGCAACCCTCTTTGAGAGTTTTGGCATCTCAGCTACCCTCTTTGAGAGTTGGCATCTCAGCTACCCTCTTTGAGAGTTGGCATCTCAGCTACCCTCTTTGAGAGTTGGCATCTCAGCTACCCTCTTTGAGAGTTGGCATCTCAGCTACCCTCTTTGAGAGTTGGCATCTCAGCTACCCTCTTTGAGAGTTGGCATCTCAGCTACCCTCTTTGAGAGTTTTGGCATCTCAGCTACCCTCTTTGAGAGTTGGCATCTCAGCTACCCTCTTTGAGAGTTTTGGCATCTCAGCTACCCTCTTTGAGAGTTGGCATCTCAGCTACCCTCTTTGAGAGTTTGGCATCTCAGCTACCCTCTTTGAGAGTTGGCATCTCAGCTACCCTCTTTGAGAACTCACTGTGGCAGCACCGTCTGGCTGCTGATCAGTCGGGTCATGGTGCCGCTCACTACGGGAGGGGCTGCAGGCGGCGACAGCGGGAACTCCGCTGCTGTCTGACAGAGCGGCCCGACTTTGGCGAGACCAGACCGCCAACCAGATTGTTGCTCTGGTTCTCCACCACTCTGAAATGGTGAAGAATTACGAGCGGATTTAAAATAAAATCTATGACGCGAAAAGAAGTCAATCTGAATCCAACAAATGTACTTCAAGTGAACATAATACTGAGTCTGGACTATTTAAATGAGACTTGTTTACCTTTATTTAGGCACCAAGACAGCGAGTGGAAAATCAATCTAGTCAAGCCTTTCTATGAGAGCATGAGAACTCACCCGGAATTTATGAGATTTTCCTGCCTAATCTTATCTTCTACTCGTGAAATAGGTTGTCGGTAAGCAGCCAGCGTCCTGGACTTTTCTAGCCAGCCCTACTGTAGCTGGTGCCCCCCCTGTAGCTGGTGCCCCCTCTGTAGCTGGCGCCCCCTCTGTAGCTGGCGCCCCTCTGTAGCTGGTGCCCCTCTCTAGCTGGGCCCCCTCTGTAGCTGGTGCCCCCTCTGTAGCTGGTGCCCCCCCTGTAGCTGGTGCCCCCTCTGTAGCTGGTGCCCCCTGTAGCTGGTGCCCCCTCTGTAGCTGGTGCCCCCTGTAGCTGGTGCCCCCTCTGTAGCTGGCGCCCCCTCTGTAGCTGGCGCCCCCTCTGTAGCTGGTGCCCCCTCTGTAGCTGGCGCCCCCTCTGTAGCTGGTGCCCCCTCTGTAGCTGGTGCCCCCCCTGTAGCTGGTGCCCCCTCTGTAGCTGGTGCCCCCCTGTAGCTGGTGCCCCCTCTGTAGCTGGCGCCCCCTCTGTAGCTGGTGCCCCCTCTGTAGCTGGTGCCCCCCCTGTAGCTGGTGCCCCCTCTGTAGCTGGTGCCCCCCCTGTAGCTGGCGCCCCCTGTAGATTAAGCTCATCGCCACAATTCTCGCAGACCCGTATCAATGGGCAGAGCTAAAAGCAAACAAACCGAGCACTCACTCTTCCCGAGCCGTCTCCATCAGGTTGCGAATGCGCCGAGCCACGCCCGGCTCCAGCTGCCTGCCTGCGTCGCCAGCCACGGCCTGCATGGCGGCGTTGACCGCCTGCTGCTTCGCGGCGCTGCTTTCCGAGCGCCTCAGCAGCTGCTCCAGAGCCGCGGCATGGCCGTTGCAGGCGGCCAGCAGGATGGCGACTGGCCGGCCGAGTTCTCGCGCTCCGGCGGGCACCGCGGCTCAGTAGGCGCTCGATGGCTCCAGCGTGGCCGGACTGGGCCGCCCACATCAGCGGCGTGTGCCGTCCACCTCGTCGGCTTTGTCGGCGTCTGCCCCGGCCGACAGCAAGCGCGTCACCAAGGCAACGTTGCCAGCCTCGGCCGCCTTGGCCAGAGCGGTGCCGTCGTCGGTCAGCCAGTTGACGTCGGTCCGCCGGTCGGCCAGGAGGACATTCACAACCTCGACGGCGTCGGTGTGCACCGCCGTTACTAGCGGCGTCCAGCGCGTGGAGCGGTTCGGCCAGATTCGGGTTGGCGCCGCGGCCAGCAGGGCGGCAGCGACGCCGGCGTGGCCGTTCAGGGCGGCCAGGATTAGCGGCGTGCGGCCCAGTGCGCTTGTCGGGGTGTCGGGCCGCGCACCGGCTCGCAGCAGGAGCTCCACGCACTCGCGGTGCCGTTGCAGGCGGCGTAGGCCAGCGGGCTGTAGCTGTCCAGATCGTCCGGATCAGCGTCCTGGTCCGCATCCGGTTTCGCATCCGGGTCAACGGGTGCGCAGAGATTCGGATCGGCTCGGCGATCGAGCAGGAGGCGGACGAGGCCGGGATGGCCGCGGCAGGCGGCCATTGCCAGCGCAGTGCCGTCCGAGCTCATGGCGTTGGGGTCGGCGCGGGCATCCAGGAGCAGCTTGGCCAGATCCGGCCGGTCGATGCTGACGGCAGCCAGCAGCGGCGTCCAGCGGAGATTCGGCTCAGCCAGGTTGACGTCGGCTCGAGCCTCAATCAGCTGGCGCGTCAGGCCCGCGTGGCCGCGCCGCACCGCCAGCAGCAGCGCCGGCTTGCCGTCCGGCCGGCTGACCTGGTTGACGCTGGCGCCGCGCGCCACCAATAGGCGCGCCAATTCCGGACAGTCGCGCCTGTCCTGATCGCAGGCGGCTACCAGGGCCAAGGCGCGCTCCGGGTTGGCGCCGAATTCCAGCAAGACGGCCGCCGTTTCCAGCTGGCAGGGCAGGGCGGCGGCCAGCGCCAGGGCAGCCGACAGAGTGTCGGGCGACGGCGGCGTGGAGGTCAGCAGGCGGCGCAGAGCATCGACGCTGTCCCGTTGGACGGCTTCGACTAGCGCGGCGGGAATCATGGCGGTGGCCGGCCTGCGTGCCTTTGGCTCTTCCAGTGTTGCAGCCTGCTGCGCTGTCTTTGCACATTTTTATTGCACTGCGTTCGCCTCTTATATCTGCATGGACTCGATGAGCAACCTTATTGTTGCCTTTCAATGAGACGCTCAATAGGCTTATTTACAACACAATGGGGGTGAAAAAACAGCTGGCTCGTACAGTGAGAGAGAAAGGCAGAGAGGGAGTCAGTCTTTCGCCCCAGCGAACTGGCATCATTGCTCTCTTCCTGTTGTTTAGTGCACAATAAAAATATACCCTATAGCTATACACAGGAGGTGTATAGAAATTTTCAAGCCTAAAAGATGCGACCGGGACCCACATTTGTTTCGTTTTGAATGCTTTGCTTTTTGCTTAGCATTGCGAACGGTTGACAGCTCGAATATGGGGTTTGAATATTATTTTTTATTGTACTACTATTAGTAAATGTGCACGAGAGGGGCAGATTATTAAATTTTCAAAGAAAAAAATGTGAAGCCTTCAGGGCAGTTGCAACCTGGCTTGTGTCATGTCTTTGATAAATTTTGCTAGAATTCCATCCATTCTGTCTCTGTCTTCTTGAGTCAATAGGTTAGGTTTTTAAACTTTGGAACTTTTCCTCAAGATTTCCGGTTCAAATTTATCACGGGAAGCACTACAAAAATTCCCAACTACACTTAATCAGGAACTGAACTTCACTTCCCCCCCCCTAATGGCACTTTGGGCAGGTCAGCTGTAGCTGACAGTCCTTGTTTCGCAGGCCAGTTTATGGTTTTCTAATCTAAACTGTGCCTAGATCTAATTAATGGTTCACATAGATTTGGTGACAGACCTAGTTGCTATGCAAATAGTCTGGCCAGGCCAAATTGCATGGCAAGCCCTGATTGACGCAACTGCGCGCTCTGCACTCCCGCCGACTGCACGCGTAACTATAAATATGGTTTGAAATTTGCAGTGCGTTAAAATTGCCAGAGTCGCTGCGCAATTTTTCAACTCGAGGTTAAAATCCGAACAACACAGGTGTAGCAGTTGATGAGCGTTTCAACACTTAACTCTCTACACTGAAGACTGTTTAATTTTGCATTTTTTAATTACGAGAGTAGATCGATAGGTTCGAAATGCAGAGCAGCTCGCGGCAAAGGCGCCTGACTCTCGGGCCGCGATCCCTTGGTTCGATTCCGTGCGCAAACACTCATTCACTTGGGGCTTGTGAACGAAAAATTGACCCATGGGTTGAAGTGCGATTCACAGCCATGAGGGCCAACCCCCAGGGCACACAGAGTGTAAATGCCTGACAATTAAAAAGTCAGGGCCGCTGTTCACCCTGTGTGAGCGTGTGAATGTGAAACCACTTGGGCGATTCAGAAATTTGCAACCCCAGCAACCCCAAACGGTTGTTATAATAAAGCACTCCGTGTATAGGCTAGGAATTATGAAGTTTCAGGTTACCAAGTTTTGGGCTTTTGAAAGTACTTTAATAGTTTTGCTCGTGCATCGAACCCGGAACCTATAGTACACACCAAGCCACCTACCTTTCACTTTATCCGTCCTCTGCCCTCCAGATAGCTCATCAAAGCCAGAATCCGGCCTGAGCTGGCCTCAGTGCCGTTCTCAGCTGAGTTGGCCGCACCTGTTTGAGAGGCCGGTCTGTCAACAAAATATTGCTGCTCCAGACTGCCAGGGCTCCAGGCACCGCGGCCGCCTCCAATTTTGCTTTTGCCTGCCGAGACTGCAGTCTCAGCTGCTGCTGCATTCCTTGTGTTTTTCTTTCGGCCTCTTTTGCATTTTGCGCCTGCGTTTTCTCAGGCTGAGCAGGCGCAGCTCCAGATCCAGCAGCTGCTCCATCATCCGGTCGCGCCGGGCTGCTGGCAGCCGCCGACCGTCAGCTGCGTCGCGATTAGCGCCGAGACGTCGCACAAGTCGACGCAGTCGCCGTCGCAGTTGGCGCGCGAGCTGGTCTTGTCGCCTACGGTGGCGCCGGCATCGGCGCCAAGTCTAGCGGTGTCGCAGTCGATGCAGCAACGGCACCACCGAGGCCTGGCATGCTCGGCGATGCCGACTGGCACCGGCTGGCTATCGGACGGCCGCAGCGGCGGCAGGTCCCTCCTAGAGCAGTCGGCCGGGACTGCCGCCTGTCTGCTGGAGTCAGAGGTCACCAGAGCCGCAGCTGGCAAAGCCAGAATGAGGGCCTCAACAGCAGCATTGTGCAGAGTTGCTTGACAAAGAAAGACTGGCCGATGAAGCGGTATTCAGGACAGTCAGTGTGCAGGCAGGCTTGCCGGGCTAGTGCCGTTGCATGCATTTATATGCATGCTGCAGCTGCTACAGAGGCGAGGTGACTGTGCAATCAATACGATCCAATGGGGCCATGGGCCAATAGAAAATTTGCCTAAGCCATCTTCCTGCCTCTATTTTTGTTCAATGCCGAACCGTTATATTCTATGCTATGCCTTATGCTGTATCTCAATCTCTCCGCAGTGCTGAACCGGTGCGGCGAAGGCCTATGCTAAATGTATTCGCATTTTTCACCGATCGCTCCTTTCCTTTCCTTCCCACCCCACTTACCCCCCCCCATCCTCCCCTCTATTTGCTGCCGTGTTTTCCTTGAAATCAGAGCTTCGCAGTGTCCCGCCCTGAATACTAGTATTGCAGCAGGCAGTATATAATATGCAATATATTGAAGCCTTTGCCTACAGCCATTGGGGGGAATGCAAAGTAAAGCGGACTGTTTATTTGGACCGGCTTTCCAGTCGAGAGGGAGACATTAATTACAAGCGCTGCGCGCGGATTTAAGGAGAGGAAGAGCAGGTCAGAGCCCTTCTAGTGAGTCAGATTAACAGCATTAGCGGCAGCAGCTTACAGATAATCCCTTCAAGAGATTTGCTTGGCCATCCAAAACTCTGATAACGGAATCAGAATTTTAATGAATTTCAGTCTTCATCAAGCGATTGCGGCCACGAAGGTCATAAATTGCCGTCATAAATCGATATGAATTTGATTCCGAAT
>NIVC01001985.1:36516-155041 GCA_002269645.1 Macrostomum lignano
TTCTTCTGGAAGTGGGAGCGCCTCGCACTTCGAGTTCAGGAAGTGGAAGGTCTTGCCGTCCGTGCGGATCAGCCAGCGGCCGCGGCCGGGGTAAACCTTGAAGCCGGAGAAGCTGCACAGTTCGAGCTTCATGCTTGAGATGCTTTGAGCATCAATGGAGGGTTGCGCGAGACCGTTCGATTGGCAGATTAGCAACAAGGTTAAACTGGGGGCGATCTGGGGTGGGGGTGGCCCAGCAGCTGAGGATCTGGGAGGCTGGCCCAGCAGCTGAGGATCTGGGAGGCTGGCCCAGCAACTAGGGATCTGGAAGGCTGGCCCAGCAACTGAGGATCTAGGAGGCTGGTGGCCCAGAAACTGAGGATCTGGGAGGCTGGCCTAGCAACTGAGGATCTAGGAGGCTGGTGGCCCAGAAACTGAGGATCTGGGAGGCTGGCCAGCAACTGAGGATCTGGGAGGTTGGTCCAGCAACTGAGGATCTGAGAGGCTGGCCCAGCAACTGAGGATCTGGGAGGCTGGTGGCCCAGCAACTGAGGATCTGGGAGGCTGGCCCAGCAACTGAAGATCTAGGAGGCTGGTGGCCCAGAAATTGAGGATCTGGGAGGCTGGCCCAGCAACTGAGGCTCTGGAAGGCTGGTGGCCCAGCAACTGAGGATCTAGGAGGCTGGTGGCCCAGAAATTGAGGATCTGGGAGGCTGGCCCAGCAACTGAAGATCTAGGAGGCTGGTGGCCCAGAAATTGAGGATCTGGGAGGCTGGCCCAGCAACTGAGGCTCTGGAAGGCTGGTGGCCCAGCAACTGAGGATCTAGGAGGCTGGTGGCCCAGAAATTGAGGATCTGGGAGGCTGGCCTAGCAACTGAGGATCTGGGAGAGCGGTGGTAGCTAGAAGTATGTTTAAACAAAAAGTAACTCATTTTTCAATCAGTGCGATTGATGCAAAAAGAATAACTGCTGAGACAATTTACTTATGTATGAACGGAAAATAAACGGTTGTTGATAACAAAAACTGTAGCAAAAATGAGTAGAAATTGAACAAGCTAAAAAAAAAAATTTTTCCTCGCTAGTGCGATGCAAAATGCAAAACATCTTAACTAGCACACAAAGTAATTAACGCGAAAAAACGCTTGCGGTAATAAATTAATAAGCTTTAACTGACACCAGGAGGACAAGTACACAATCAGGGTTAGATTGTATATGAGCCGCTGATTAAGGGATCCAAAGGTAAACAATACTGTGACATAATAATAGCAGCAGGATTAAAGTATCGATGAAACAGGGAGTGGCGGCAAGATCAAACGATCGATAGGATAGGGAGTAGCGGCAAGATCAAAGGATCGATAAGATAGGGAGTAGCGGCAAGATCAAAGGATCGATAAGATAGGGAGTAGCGGCAAGATCAAAGGATCGATAAGATAGGGAGTAGCGGCAAGATCAAAGGATCGATAAGATAGGGAGTAGCGGCAATATCAAAGGATCGATAAGATAGGGATTAGCGGCAAGGTCTAAACGCTGATAGACAGGGAGTAGCGGCAGGATCAAAGGTATTAAACAAACGAACAAATTCTAGTTGGCATTGTCACTCAGGGAGCAGCCGGGGATCCAGATTGAATTGATCAGCTGACCCAGCCAGACAGCTAAGCACCTCGGCTTGCGCCTCCAATTCAATCACGTTAGCATCGGCTTGCGCCAATTCGGCGCGTAGATTAGCGCGCAAATCGCGGCACTCATTAAGCAGGCTGGCGCAGTGCTGACGCAGCCAGTCGTGATAGGCCAGCAGGTCGGCATAGGTGGCGTCGCGACAGATAGCCCTGGGCCGATCTGGTCCAGGCAGATCCAGCGGCGGTCGCCATGCCAACCGGCCGTCGGGAAGCGGCCGGGCATTGGCCTGATCGAGTTTAGCGCAGCCAGCTTCAACTGACTCGCCAGCGTTATGTTGGCTAAAAACTCGGTGAAATCTGCCAGCACAGCTGACTGCATCTTGGCTAAATCGCAATCAGCAGGCAGGCGGTTGGCCAGACTGTCGCACACAGACTGCACAGTCAGCTCGCATTCTTGGCGAAGCTGATCAAAACTGCTAATGGCGTTGCCTGCACTGGCACTGTTGTCCGACATTTTGCTGGCAATTCTGTAGGTCAAAATTTTAAGCTGTTAACATAAGACTATTAGCATCTAGGTTTTTTGCACTATAGCTTGTGATGACAAACTAATTTTGGCATCCTGAATTTGGACCCTAGATGCCAAATTGGCACCTAGCTTGTTTAACTTACACATTTTAGAATTCCTTTCTATAATTCATAGTTTATTTGAACATATCTATGATTTTATCACTATTAGGATTCTTTGATATCCAGACTATATTCATAGATATTTGAATACTCATATAATAACTACTGTTGTATAAATATTCAAACTGGCAAGAGCATCGGGACCAAGGCTCTGTATGATTGGGCCAAGCTACAAGGCCTATCCATCATCTTGTGCCAGTGGTGACTTCAATTGGCAGCCACTTGATCTGGGCCAAGGGCTATTACCCCACCCAAAACCCATTCAAAACATTCTGCTGCTCACCTTGCAGGGCCCATTTAGGCAAGGTCATGCCCAAACTTGTCAATACATGGACTGCCTACTATGCAACACTGGGGCACTTGCTCAACACTGCCAATTGGGCAGACTTAGTCTGTTCTCAGGCTCTGCAGCACACTATCTAATATACCTTGCTCCATGACCTTGCATACTTTGTTGTTGTTAGAGTTCCACCTTAGCTATAGATATGGCTATAGGAAGTTATGGATACAAAGGTTTTTAGAAAAAGCATATAGATATAGGAACACATTTTCTCTAGTTCCCATATCTCAGTAACTGAGACTTGAAAAACCATTGGAACTATTGATCTGATATAGGTAGAGATAAATGAATATTGCCAGTTTCAAAGTGAGAGGAACTCTTAATAAGTCCCTAAAACTAGAATATAATATTTAAACAACAGAGATTTCAATACCATGTCTATATTGTAATTAGGTAATAAGACTAAAATTAAGATAAATGTTTCCATTTTCAAAGGGAAGCTATTAAGTTTCTATATAGATTTAGAAACTTTAACAATAGAGTTTTGATATCACATATTATATGGCATAACATGTTATATTATAGCTAGGTTAACTGAAGGCTAAAATTAAAATGAATAATTTCACTTTCAATGTAGGGAGAGCTCTTATGTCTAGAGACTAGGATAGGGTTATGATAGAGCAAGGGGCAAATTTTTGTTGTTAAAAAGTGGTTCAAAGTAGGGGTCACAAAATCCCAGTTTCTGTCAATCCAGGATCCCAGGATTAGGAAATGTCAAATCTTGGGATTGTGGGATTATCCTGAGATTGATATTTTTCTAGTATCATCCTTGTTGTACCATTCTTATATGTTATAACAATGCTGCAAATTACTTTTTTTATCATGTGACTAATGTGAGAAAATTACTATGCAAAGCAATATAAATGTATATACATATATTACATACTATATAGTAGCACTAGTAGTCTGCACATTCCAAAACAAATGCACATGACTTGTGGACATAGTCATGGAGTTGTTGGCCTGTGGAAGAGGCACACTCACAAGTCACAACCTACTACTGCTTGGGCATTCACAATGTCACTTGTCAGCCAAGAAGTTACTACTTTTTAATGCTATATGCATAAGCTAAATTAGTAAAAACTATCTAGAAATATTATTTTAACAGAAGCTGATAGATAATATATATTGGAGAATCTTCCTAAGCTAAATTAAATCCTTATAGAAATAGTAGTAGGTCTACTAGAAAATAGAAATATACATGGTATAATAGAAAATTCTAACATAAAATTGATATAAAAAAATGGTTGGCATAAAGTATCGCCATATTGGGTATACAAAGTCTGCCAAAAAATTGAGCTATAAACCCGGCATATGGCATAGCCATTGGTATACAAAAAACTTAAATGTTGTAGGGGGCCTAATTCAAAAAAGTCTTATATTGTTGCAATGCAAAAAAAGTCCTTTGTTGTTGCAACACTTTTCTGATAAGGCGCATGACCAAGACCACCACACACCAAGACCACCACAGCTATTACTGGCTACTGATATTGAGGGAGAGCTACCAATCTTCTAGCATTGCTATTCCTCTCATAGCCATAGGTTCCTTTCTCGCTGCTGGCTCTCCTACCCACTCATCTCCTCTCTAGCACCATCTAATAACACATAAATTCAAATTTCTCCCTTAGCTCCCCAAGTGTGGTGGTCTTGGTATGTGGCAGTCTTGGTCCTACACCTCTGATAATATCCAGCATATTACCATATTATAGGCCTATTAATATATCATGAGTAAATTTGTTTTTCTAGTATAAACTTTAATCTAGATGCCTATGGCTATGCCATTTTCATTTAAATTATCTTTTCAACAAAGCTAGGGTAGGCCTAGACTTATTAACTTTAGCCCTCCCTAGGCCTACCTAGGCCTATACTCAAAAGCTTACATAGTAGGCCTTTGCCAAAAAATTGACCCCGTACTAGGCCTACACCATAGGCTATGAGGCTACTGGCTACTGCATTATGCAGCATGCCTGGGTCCTGGGAAAAATGTAGGCCCTAGCCAATAGGGCCCAGGGCTGTGTAGGGCCTAGAAGAGGAAGGTGTAGTAGGCCTAGGCTTAGGCATACCCTAAGGCCCTACCATGACCCTGGCTATATTTTAGCCTATATAGGTCTATTGGCCTATTATTATTAAACCAATATCATTTTTACATATTTATAAAAAAGGTGCTAGGCCCTGCTGCATGACTACTGCATGTCATGACATGACTTATGACTGACTGCTTTTGACTGAGAATCAAAACGACAAAAGCAAATTTTCATTAACGTTCACGGAAAACGGAAAACCGGTACAAGCAAAAAATAGTTTTTATAACAAAATATATACAATAAAAAGTAATTTATTAATAACTTCACATAATATTTTTTCTTTAAGCTTTTAAAACTGCTTTAAGTTTTTTTGCAGCTAGATTTTTTTACTGTTATGGGAAACGACTGTTTGAATGAATATTTGACTTCTGTTTAAGCGCTCATTTTATTGATGATTGGTGGTTCTTATTTATTTCACACATTCTTTTACGTTAAAAGACCGTGTGATAAGCTTTAAAAATGGCAGAGTGTGATAACAGTCTAACTACAATGGACTGGCTATCTGCAGTCGATGTAAACATCACTCCTGCAAAAAATGAGCTCCTGGAATCAAGCTTGTCGCTCACAAATCCATCAAGCTCGAAACACTTTGAGGATTTTCGACCAATCGAGCGAGAGACTGGGAAGCCATCCCACAGCTATTCTACTTTAATTAAATTTGCTATTTCAAGCACCAGATCGAAGCGAATGTCATTGCGTCAAATATATAAATGGATCACTGACAACTTTCCATATTATAAGGATGCTCGAAATGGTTGGAAGGTAGGTATATTGTTATATTTTGACTGAATTTTTACATAAATGATTTTTTGCTTTTTTGAATGTTCTACTGACGCAACACATAAATACGTTTTTATTAATTGAAAAACTGGATTTGCAATTTTCTGAAAACGATCACAACTTGATTGCATATTCGATTAAAATTTGATCAAGTAGATTTATAAAGAAAACTATTCATGTTTCGCATACAGAAGCCACCCAAAATAAATATTTATAAACTTTTAGAATTCTATCCGGCACAATCTGTCTCTTAACAAATGCTTCATCAAAGTACCAAGAGACAAGGGCGACCTGGGTAAAGGCTGCTATTGGAGTCTAAGAGAAGGATTCCGACCCGAAAGCACGCAGGCCAGTTCAGCCACGCGGATGCCAACCATAACTGTGACAGACTCTGGCGACCAACATCCTCAGCATGGAGTTGTCGATCTTGGCGCCGTTAAAAACGGCAACACTTCCTCCCCGGGATTTGCCAGCTTCATGAGCGAGGCACCGCAACAGGCCCCACTAGCGGCCAGCGGTGTCTCTGGCCAAGACGGACTTCTGACAGACAGCACCGTTGGCGCTTTGGCCGCACTCATGGGTAGCCAGAGCGACCAGGTGCTCGGAGCCGCCTTCGCTCCCGAGTCGGCCGGTGCTCAGGCGCCCAGCAGCTGCCAGCGCCGTCAGCAACAATGCAGCTTCCCAACCGGCCGGATCCGTCACCCTGTCTGACTCCGCCGCCACCGCCACTGTCACCACCGTCGGCTGGCACAACAGACCAGCTCAGTCTGAGCGCTTCTCTGCAGACAATCTGCCGCTCCCTGCTCGGCGAATCCTCCTCGGGTGGCAGCAGCGGCGCTTTTGCTAGCATCGAGATTGGCGGCGGCGGCGGCAGCGGCGGCAGCGGCGGCAGCAGCGGCAGCGGCGTTAGCGCGCCCTGCCAACCACCTGACCTGTCAGCTTCAACGCTGGACTTTGTGCAGCGAATGCTGCCACAGTTGAAGGACAGCTTCCAGCTGTCGGACAGCGCCCTGCACGACCTGTGGGATCACTGCCGCTCCGGCTCGCGCCCGCCCGCCGCTGCCGAGTCCAACGTCTATCAAGGCGGCCTGGGTGGCGCCGGACCAGCGGCAGCGACGGCAGCCGTCATCCCGCTGCCGACTGTCGGCAGCGATGTGCAGCGGCGTCAGGCCCAAGCGACCGCTCGATCGCAGCCGCCGCCGCCGCTGCCGCCACGCTGGGCCACCATCAGCCGCCAAGCCAGCAGCAGCCGCACCGGCCGGCTCACGATGCTGGCCAAGATGTTGTTGAAGACGACTTTAACTGGGATAGCATCCTTTGATTTACTACTCGTCTACTAGCTACTGTCAGTAGTGCAAACGAGGTTTTTGTGCTTAGATTTCAAGAGTCTTATTCCCTTTAAAAAATCGTTAGCAAACTTTATTTGAAACTTTAAAGCAGATTGAAAATTGAAATTGAAATTGAGAAATATTTTTTTTTAGATAAACTCAAGCTACACATTCATCACTGTTTGAAAATAATTCCGTTGTAAACTCTCCCCATTTTCGTAGTGCAATTTTTTAAGTTTTTTCCTTTTGATTCTGCATGATAAAAGGAAAATAATCCAATATTATATTTTTGCATGACTTCAAGACACTAGCCTGTTTCTGATAGACACATAACTTTACCCAAAATGGAACCTTTATCAACTTATCCGTCCATTCCGCAGTTTCTTTCTTTTCTTGGGAAATTTTTAAATTTTAAATTTTTTAATTTTTTTTAAAATTGGAGAAATCATGAAAATTTTTTTTTTCAGCCATAATTGTTGATATATATTTTCCTATGTATAATCGAGCTATTAAACCAGCAGAACTGCAATTGTGCAAACGTTCTTCTCATCGGGTTTATCACCGCCTGTGCTCTTAATTTTTGGCCTTCAAGTGCGACACAAACTTTTTATTTGGTTCGGGTTTATCTGTGCTAAATATATGCCCCCCCCTGTCGATTTGTTCTTCTGGAGACCAATTAAATCTATGTGTAATTTGCATTATTTTCTTTCCGATGATTAGCAGAAATTAGTCAGTCAATCAATTTATCGGTTAATAAATCAATTAAATATGCAGAGATGAAAATCCAATTAATTATGCCAATGAGATCGAAAAGAGAGAAAATGCGTCAATCAAAATAATGACTTCAAAACAATCAGTGAGATTAATGAGATCGATGAGTTCACTGAGATCAATGAGATCAATAAGATCGATGAGATTTATGAGATCAATTATAACAATGAGATCGGTGAGATCAATGAGATCGATGAGATTTATGAGATCAATTATAACAATGAGATCGGTGAGATCAATAAGATCAATAAGATCGATGAGATCTATGAGATCAATTATAACAATGAGTTCACTGAGATCAATGAGATCAATGAGATCAATGAGATTTATGAGATCAATTATAACAATGAGATCAATGAGATCAATGAGATCGATGAGATTTATGAGATCAATTATAACAATGAGTTCACTGAGATCAATGAGATCAATGAGATCGATGAGATTTATGAGATCAATTATAACAATGAGATCGGTGAGATCAATGAGATCGGTGAGATCAATGAGATCAATGAGATTTATGAGATCAATTATAACAATGAGATCAATGAAATCAATAAGATTTTCATGAAATCGATGGAATCAGTAACGGTTTAAATAGATCAATAATATGATACTGAATAATTTCAATATCAAGAAACCAATTACAATTTTACTTGATGAAAATTTTCTCCGTTCAAGTTTCAGCACGCGCTAAAAACAGCTCTAGAAAACGGTCCGCAAACAGCTGCATTGATGCGCGCTCTCTTTGACTGCAAAGGCGGCACCGTAAATGAAAAAAAATACAAATGGACCGAAGCACTAATAAAGATCAACAATGCTTGATCCTTTTTAGTTGGTCTGCTTCGGTGCACAACAAAGGTCTATCAGCTATTGTCTATTAATATGAGAATAGCGTGACCAGAAAATGAAGAAGCAACACACATACGAGTATTCTTATGTACTGCAGTCCATCGTGCTTATAATTATGTTTATCCTTATTGCTAATATTATTAATAATGTCTACTGAAAATCCTTAGCTTCAACCTCTCTGTCTGCTCTGTCTCTCTCCCTATCTCTCCCTTTCTCTCTCCCTCTCTCTTTTATTTACACTTCGCGTTCGTATTTGCAACATTGACTTTTGTGCTCCCACTTCGATATCTGCATTTCATTTAATTGTTTACTTTGAATAAAAACACTTTTTAACACACTAAATATCCTTTCGATTAAAATGACTGGTTGAAGCCTCTGGGACAAGGTAGAGCTAGCTCGTAGATAGAACAGTTCATTAGATTTACATCCCTGATATCAACATCCGCTCATCGATTTTACCAGACTGTTATAAATCATACTTGAAAGACAAACTTGCATTGCATTGTACGCAATTTTTTGGCCTGACAAAGAGGCCAGACAAAGGCTTGAAACCAGTAGCCAGATCTCTGTCTCTCTCCCCCTCTCTCCCTCTCTCCCTCTCTCCCTCTCTTCTCCTCTCTCTCCCTCTCTCTCTCTCTCTCCCTCTCCCCCTCCCTCTCTCTCCCTCTCTCTCCCTCTCTCCCTCTCTCTCCCTCTCCCCTCCCTCCCTCTCTCTCTCTCTCTCTCTCTCTCTCTCTCTCTCTCTCTCTCTCTCTCTCTCTCTCTCTCTCTCTTTCTCTCTCTCTCTCGCTATTCGGCTTAGCGGGGACTCTCAAGAATGGAAGCCAGTCAGCCGGTAACTGGGTGGCAGAAGGGCATGCAGGCTAGGTTAGGTTTGCCAAAGGTACAGCGAATCAAGAAATCTTGGGCGCGGCTCTTCTACAGTCCGGCAGCGCCTGCCTCGCGATCAGCAAAAAACCATTGGCTGTGGCTGCTTCTGAGTTGGTGTAAGCCCAACCCCAGCTCTAGGCTATGGACTTCTAGAATTATATTAGCTATCTGGAGTGGAAACTGACTGACTAAAGGTTTTCTTACTAATTTCTACTTGGGTTTCTCAAGTTCGTGACTCAGGTCAGGTCACGTTTCATCTAATTGATCTCATAGATTTCATTGATCTGATTGTATGCATTGATCTCATTGATCTGATTGATCTTATTGATCACACTGACATACGAGTAGTTGACCTCAAAAGGTCTCACAGACTCTGGAATACGTTTAAACATCTTATCTCATCTTTTTCTGACACGCAGATGGTTAATTAAGCACTTTTTAAAACTAATGACTTGCTGAACAATCAGCCTGAATGAGTGTGGCTGACTGGGGAATGTGTCAGGCTCAGCCAGTTCCCCGTCCAGTTGCTACATCCAGAGCTCCGCGTCCCGACCGATTTGCTGCCCTCCTGCCCGCGAATGAAGCAGCAGTGCGCACCGATTTTCGCTTCTTGCTTCCGCTTCATTTTCGCCCCCTCTCTCAGCCTCCCCCCTGCTCAGCCTGAGCCATGGCCCGGGAGTAAGTGCAAGCACACAAAGGACAGCAGCTTCAGCACGTAGAGAGAGTCTCTTCAAATAGTAACCGAGCCAGATAGAGATCACCAGATCGATCGACAAAAGTTCGGCATGAACTCTTCGGTCGCGTCAACCGCGTCGACTTCCTCGACGGCCCTTGTCGGCGGAGGCGCCGGCCATCGCCAGCGGCCACCGTCGCGCTCTTCTTCGGCAGCCGCAGCCGCCGCGGTCGCCGCAGCGGCCGCCGTCAGAATCCGACCTTTGAAGAACTCCGCCATGCGGTGGGACGCCACCGAGAGGCTGTTCCTGGAGGCGGTGAGCCGCGGCGACCAGCCCACCGTGGCCAGCTGCCTACGCGGCCCCCGCCCGGTCAACGTCAACTGCACCGACATGGTTGGCCGCACCGCCCTGCAGATCGCCGTTGACAACGAGAACATCGAGATCGTCCTGCTGCTGCTTCGCGTGCCAGGCATCGTCATCGGCGATGCGATTCTCTACGCCATCCAGGAGGGCGTGTACACCATCGCCGAGGCGCTTATCGACCACCCGTCCATCACCAAGGAGATGCTGGGCGTCGACTGGTCGCGTCACAGTTGCGGCCGGCACACCGGCGAGAGCGCCGAGTTCAGCCCGGACATCAGCCCGGTGATCCTGGCGGCCACCTGCAACCAGTTCGAGATCCTGCAGCTGCTGCTGTCCCGCGGCGCCAGCATCGATCGGCCGCACCAGCTGTCCTGCGACTGCGACAGATGCAAGCAGCTCGTCCGCGACGACTCGCTGCGGCACTCGCTGCTGCGCATCAACACCTACAGGGCCCTGGCCAGCCCCGCCTGGATCTGCCTGACCTCGGCTGACCCCATCTTGACGGCCTTCCGGCTGTCCTGGGAGCTGCAACGCTTAGCCAGCGTCGAGAACGAATTCAAAGCCGCATTCGGCGCGCTCAGCCAGCAGTGCTGCAAATACGCCTGCGACCTGCTGGACCAGTGCCGCAGCTCAGAGGAGGTCACCGCCGTGCTGAACAAGTCCGAATCGGACGGCGATTCCCATGACGGGTTCCTGCCGCTGTCCAGATCCGACCTGGCCGCGTCCGCCTCAGCCTCGAGCCTCACCGGCGGCAGCGGCGACCAGCCGGCCTGCGAGGTGCTGACGCTGGACCGGCTGAAGCTGGCGTTGAAGTTTGAGCAGAAGCAGTTCGTGGCGAATTCGCACTGTCAGCAGCTGCTCACCACCATCTGGTACGACAGACTGCCGGGCTGGCGAAAGCAGTCGTTGGCCGCAAAGGCGCTGTTCTGCGTAGGCTTTGTCCTGGTGATGCCCGTTCTGGCCCTGGTCTACATCCTGTTCCCGCACTCCCGCCTCGGCCGCCTGATGCGCAGTCCGTTTATGAAGTTTCTCAACCACTCGGCCTCCTTTGCCATCTTCCTGGTGCTGCTGCTGATCGCCAGCACCGACTGGGGCGCCTTCCACCGCGCCAAGGAGCGCCACATGATGCGGGGCCCGCCGCCAGACTTTGTTGAAACTCTCATCTTGTGGTGGGTGCTCGGTGAGTTCTGGACTTTCTGAATGCCCCTGTTGGCCTGCAAAATTGGGTTAGTTAGTTAGTTAGTTAGTTAGTTAGTTAGTTAGTTAGTTAGTTAGTTAGTTAGTTAGTTAGTTAGTTAGTTAGTCAGTTAGTTAGTTAGTTAGTTAGTTAGTTAGTTAGTTTAGTTAGTTAGTTAGTTAGTTAGTTAGTTAGTTAGTTAGTTAGTTAGTTAGTTAGTTAGTTAGTTAGTTAGTTAGTTAGTTAGTTAGTTAGTTAGTTAGTTAGTTAGTTAGTTAGTTAGTTAGTTAGTTAGTTAGTTAGTTAGTTAGTTAGTTAGTTAGTTAGTTAGTTAGTTAGTTAGTTAGTTAGTTAGTTAGTTAGTTAGTTAGTTAGTCAGTTAGTTAGTTAGTTAGTTAGTTAGTCAGTTAGTTAGTTAGTTAGTTAGTTAGTTAGTTAGTTAGTTAGTCAGTTAGTTTGTCAGTTAGTTAGTTAGTTAGTTAGTTAGTTAGTTAGTTAGTTAGTTAGTTAGTTAGTTAGTTAGTTAGTTAGTTAGTTAGTTAGTTAGTTAGTTAGTTAGTTAGTTAGTTAGTTAGTTAGTTAGTTAGTTAGTTAGTTAGTTAGTTAGTTAGTTAGCAACTCACTTGGCCTCAATCCGCAGGTTTTGTCTGGGCCGAGATGAAGCAGATCTGGGCGGAGGGCTTCAAAGCCTACGTCAGGCAGTGGTGGAACTGGCTGGACTTCATCATGCTGGCGCTCTACCTCAGCACCCTGTCGCTCAGAATCGCCGCCTACGTGCTGGCGAAAACTGGAAAATACGGCAGCGAGCCGCAGTCCCGCCTGGACTGGCCACTGCTGGACCCCACCCTGATCTCGGAGGCTGTGTTCTCCATCGCGAATGTGTTCAGCTTTGCTCGCATTATCTTCCTGTTTCAGGTTGGTTCAAACTGTATGTGAATATCTTTTGACTGCAAAATAGATAGATAGATAGATAGATAGATAGATAGATAGATAGATAGATAGATAGATAGATAGATAGATAGATAGATAGATAGATAGATAGATAGATAGATAGATAGATAGATAGATAGATAGATAGATAGATAGATAGATAGATAGATAGATAGATAGATAGATAGATAGATAGATAGATAGATAGATAGATAGATAGATAGATAGATAGATAGATAGATAGATAGATAGATAGATAGATAGATAGATAGATAGATAGATAGATAGATAGATAGATAGATAGATAGATAGATAGATAGATAGATAGATAGATAGATAGATAGATAGATAGATAGATAGATAGATAGATAGATAGATAGATAGATAGATAGATAGATAGATAGATAGATAGATAGATAGATAGATAGATAGATAGATAGATAGATAGATAGATAGATAGATAGATAGATAGATAGATAGATAGATAGATAGATAGATAGATAGATAGATAGATAGATAGATAGATAGATAGATAGATAGATAGATAGATAGCTCGTAGATAGATAGATAGATAGATAGATAGATAGATAGATAGCTCGTAGATAGATAGATAGATAGATAGATAGATAGATAGATAGATAGATAGATAGATAGATAGATTCTGCTTGCCGCTTAAAGAAATGATTGTATTGCTTAAAAGAAATCCCTTAAAGAATCTACCTTATAATTTCATTTCAATACTCCCATCGACCCCGTCGCAGGTGAACGAGCACCTGGGACCGCTCCAAATCTCCCTGGGCTGCATGGTGATCGACATCGCCAAGTTCATCTTCATATTCTACCTGGTCATCACTAGCTTCGCATGCGGACTTAATCAGCTGTACTTTTTCTACATGCAGGACTCGAAGATTAAAAACGAAGGCTTCTCAACGTAAGCTTCGCTGTAGAGAGACCCTGGCTCGCGCCTGGGCGTGTCAAAGTCATAGAGTTATTATGGGAGTAGAACAAAGTATTAATCTTGGGGTAAATCTGTGCTTAATCCCTGTATCTTACGTTGCTAATTTATAAAATTTTATAAGGAAAGTCATTGACGTTCTATCTTGACGTTCTATTTATTAGACTTCAGTCCCGAGATCCCATTCCTCAGTGTTGAGATCACCTTCCTCAGTCCCGAGATCCCATTCCTCAGTGTTGAGATCACCTTCCTCAGTCCCGAGATCCCATTCCTCAGTGTTGAGATCACCTTCCTCAGTCCCGAGATCCCATTCCTCAGTGTTGAGATCACCTTCCTCAGTCCCGAGATCCCATTCCTCAGTGTTGAGATCACCTTCCTCAGTCCCGAGATCCCATTCCTCAGTCCCGAGATCCTAGTCCCGAGATCTCATACCTCATGTCCGATATCTCATTCCTCAGTCCCGAGATCCCATACCTCAGTCCCGAGATCCCATACGTCAGTCCCGAGATCCCATACGTCAGTCCCGAGATCCCATTTCTCAGTCTAACTACAACTGACACGATCGCATCCAACACCGTTCAGGCTCACGGTCACCTATCAGACTCTGTTCTGGTCCCTGTTCGGAGTTACCAACCGTCGCGACGTCCTTATCTTCTCCTCCGAGGCCGGTTCGACCGACAATGCCGTGGAGAACAAAGCCACCGAGTTCGTGTCCGAGCTGATGTGGCTCAGCTATCACTTTGTGGCCATCATCGTGCTGGTGAACATGCTGATTGCCATGATGTCCAACAGCTTCCAGACTATTCAGGTGAAGACTTGATGGACAAAGTCGTACCGGACTGTAGGACCTAGGGCTGACGACTCACTTATGGACACGGTAGTGAAGTACATTGGGTTACCAGCCTAAAAAAGTATGCATGAAGGCAGCAGCCACTAAAGTACTTTGAGTTACCAAGCCAAATAATTAATAACATAATAATTGATTACACCTGCCCTAATTGGGCCGAATGCGCAACCGACAGCTCAGCCGCAGCTATTGCGCGGCGCATCTGAAGGCTGCGTACGGCTGTTCAGTCCAAGGACTGGGGGGTCGCCACACACCCTCAATTACCCCAGCTAATGCTGGCACCCATTTTACAGCTGGCTGAACTGAAGCAATGCAGAGTTAAGTGTCTTGCTCAAGGACACAAATTTTTCCTGAGGGATCGGGAATCGAACCCCCGACCTTTCAGTCGTGAATCAGACGCTCAGACACTAGGCTAAAGCCCCTAGCCTAGCTTATAAAAGTACAAATGAAGACACCAGCCTACTGAAGTATTTGGAGTCACCAGCCTAGGCACTTTTTTACCAGCCTTCTGAAGTTCAGAATGATTTTATGAATAAAATACTCAAAAGGTTTTAAAGAAGACCGAAAAACATCATAAAAGTTCGACTTAACTTTTGCATTGAACAAAACAAATCAATGCCACGCAAGCCATCGCTGCTTTACAGTTGAGTGCAAGCCAGCCGCCTGCTTCTGATAAGTTGCTCCATTCGAGGGTAATTCGGTCCCAGTTCGCTGCTCGAACTCGAATAGCGACCGTCGGTTTCAAATCTGCCCCAAATGAGCAAGTCGGGTGGGCGCTGATTTTGCTGATTAAATTTATCTCGCCGGCCAGAGTGTTTTGGGGGGTTTGGGGGGTGGGGTGAGCGCCGGCTGCCGGCGGGGGTCCCAGCGGGGGGTCCCAGCGGGGCGCTGCGGCCAGTCAACCGGTTTGCGGGCGACTTCCGACTAAAACCGCAACCAGTTCCAGTTAAGGTCAGCGCTCGCTTCGATTTGCAGCTCGCTTAGAGCAAGTTTTCGTATCGAATTTCCTCGACTAAGTTCATCGTTGATTTTCTATGCTTTTTAACTGCGAGTAAAATAAATATAATAGATTTTGAGTAGCCTGATCCGAGATCGATCAGTACGCTTTGTACAGAGCAGAATCTGTAGGAGTGTAAAACCGGTATAAAATAGTTGCTTTTGGATTAGAAAGTCTATCACTAGTAAAAGCCTATTTAGAGATGGGGCGCCTAATTAGTGGTGAGGGACACCTAATTAGTGGTGAGGGACGCCTAATTTGTGGTGAGGGACACCTAATTAGTGGTGAGGGACGCCTAATTTGTGGTGAGGGACACCTAATTAGTGGTGAGGGACGCCTAATTTGTGGTGAGGGACACCTAATTAGTGGTGAGGGACGCCTAATTTGTGGTGAGGGACACCTAATTAGTGGTGAGGGGCGCCTAATTAGTGGTGAGGGGCGCCTACTAATTAGTGGTGAGGGACACCTAATTAGTGATGAGGGACACCTAATTAGTGGTGAGGGACGCCTAATTAGTGGTGAGGGACACCTAATTAGTGGTGAGGGACACCTAATTAGTGGTGAGGGACACCTAATTAGTGGTGAGGGACACCTAATTAGTGGTGAGGGACACCTAATTAGTGGTGAGGGACGCCTAATTAGTGGTGAGGGACGCCTAATTAGTGGTGAGAAACACCTAATTAGTGGTGAGGGACACCTAATTAGTGGTGAGGGACGCCTAATTAGTGGTGAGGGACGCCTAATTAGTGGTGAGGGACTCCTAATTAGTGGTGAGGGACTCCTAATTAGCGGTAAGGTTCGCCTAATTAGTAGTGAGGTTCGCCTAAGTAATGTTCGCCTAAGTAGTGGTGAGGTTCGCCTAATTAGTGGTAAGGTTCGCCTAATTAGTGGTGAAGGTTCGCCTAATTGGTGGGGAGGTTCGCCTAATTAGCGGTAAGGTTCGCCTAATTAGTAGTGAGGTTCGCCTAAGTAGTGGTGATGTTCGCCTAATTAGTAGTGAGGTTCGCCTAAGTAGTGGTGATGTTCGCCTAATTAGTAGTGAGGTTCGCCTAATTAGTAGTGAGGTTCGCCTAATTGACTGTGAAGGTTCATATTTGCGGTGGGAACGCCCTTTCCGAAATTGTGGCGCCTAATCAACTGTGGTCACGTCTTATTTTCTGGGGGGAGGGGGAACAAAAATGTTGATCCAAATTCCCCAAGCACTTTTAGCCATCTTCTCACTCGATTGCGTGCTTAGCCTTTCGTTTGCCTTTTTGGACCAAATCGAGTCCGAATCGTCTTCCACTTCCCTTCCCCAGCTCAGCGCGCATGAGTTGAAATCCCTAAGTGCTCGGCATCGAACTCTTCATGGCTCAACTTACCCCTAGTTTCAACCAGTTTCAATTGAACGCTGCTTGTCTTCCCTCCCGACTTATTGAGCAGTTTCTGTGCAGCAGAAGTAAAATTCAAGGGCCGACGTCAAGCTGGGAAATTCCACAAGAGTATAAAAAATGTATACAACTTCTTGCGAATTCAACATTCCACAGAATCACGCCGACATCGAGTGGAAATTTGCGCGCAGCAAACTGTGGATGAGCTACTTCGACGAAGGCTGCACTCTGCCGCCGCCATTCAACACCATCGTCAGCCCGAAGTCTGTCTACTACTGCCTGAGGTCGGCAGTCAGACTGTTCAGGAGGAGGGGCGGCGGCGCTGCGGGCGGTCACCGCGGCGGCGACGGGGCAACTGCGACGGCGACTGCCGCGAGTTCGAGATCGCGGTTGGCCGGGAGACGAATTCGCGGGTCCGGCTCCATGCCACAGCTGGCCAGCGCCAACACGGCCATGGTGAGAGCCGGGCTTTGTGGGGACTGAGCGCCACTTTTAGAGAGTTCCAGACCGTCTTCGTAAGGAATCCAAAGCCTCATTGTGTGAGGAATCCAGAGCGTCATTGTGCAGGGAATCCAGAGCGTCATTGTGCAGGGAATTCAGAGAGTCATTCTGTAGGGAATTCAGAGAGTCATTCTGTAGGGAACTCAGAGAGTCATTCTGTAGGGAATTCAAAGAGTCATTCTGTAGGGAATTCAAAGAGTCATTCTGTAGGGAATTCAGAGAGTCATTGTGCAGGGAATTCAGAGAGTCATTGTGCAGAGAATTCAGAAAGTCATTGCGTAGGGAATCCAGAGCGTCATTCTGTAGGGAATTCAGAGAGTCATTGCGTAGGGAATCCAGAGCGTCATTCTGTAGGGAATCCAGAGCGTCATTCTGTAGGGAACTCAGAGAGTCATTCTGTAGGGAATCCAGAGTCATTGTGTCAAAAGATCGAAAGTAGCGCCAAATTCCGAGACAGGGAAGCGTAAAAACCTAAATCACGAGGTCTTTTTACCGAACTTTAAGTCATGCTTCCTCTGCCCCACTGAACGCATGTGGGCTACAATAAATATAGCTATTATATACGTAAAACTGATTTCATCTCGTTGATCCTCCGCACACACACTGCTCTGAGCCTGAGTCCATCAACAAACATCAGGCGAAAAAGAGAATTTTTTGCTTTAGAGCGCAGTGGTTTTTGATTGCTCTCCTCTCGCTCTCACTCACTCTCTCCTCATTCTCTTTATTTGATTTGGACAGTGCAAGTCTTGCTCAAAGTCTTCAGTAGGAAAGAGTTGATGGAAGGCCGCAGAAATAAAGGCGCCATCATGAAGATGGAGGTTGGGCCAATCTGCTTGAGGTTTCCCTTCCGTTTTGGAGGGGAGGTAGCCGCGGCGGAATTATCCCTAAGCTCTCTTTTCCCTGATTTCTTGCTCAGGCAAACGCGCTTCCCCCACGCAAACCACTTCAATATGACGGATCCGATGCCCACTGCGGCTGGAAAGTGTTCCAATTGCCTCGTTTTTTGGGGAATATTTCTCCGAATTGATTTTGTTTTCCAGAAAAATCCAGCTTTTGTTGGCGATGCCGCCTGTTTAGACGGCTCCACCGATCGGCTGCAGCACCAGCAGCAGCAGCTCACTTATTTGGTAAGGCCGGGCATCTAAGAGTCCTTTGAAAGGATCTTTGCCTGGCGATGTTTAGTCTGCTTATGCCGCCCTGCACGACTGTCTTTCCTGATCTGGTGATTGCAATGGATTGCTAATCTATCCCATGGATAACGGATTAGAATGGGATAGCTAATCTATCCCTCCATGGATAACGGATTAGAATGGGATTGCTAATCTATCCCATGGATAACGGATTAGAATGGGATAGCTAATCTGTCCCATGGATAACGGATTAGAATGGGATTGCTAATCTATCCCTCCATGGATAACGGATTAGAATGGGATAGCTAATCTATCCCTCCATGGATAACGGATTAGATAACGGATTGCTAATCTATCCCATGGATAACGGATTAGAATGGGATTGCTAATCTATCCCATGGATAACGGATTAGAATGGGATTGCTAATCTATCCCATGGATAACGGATTAGAATGGGATTGCTAATCTATCCCATGGATAGCGGATTAGAATGGGATTGCTAATCTATCCCTCCATGGATAACGGATTAGATAACGGATTGCTAATCTATCCCATGGATAACGGATTAGAATGCATTGATGGAGTATGGATTCTGATTAAGCCAACCGTGCAGAATTCTGCAGCAATTGCCCGTGGCCAATAAATTTTCGAACGAACTCTCCATTGCTCTTTGCTGCAAGTCCGAATCGCAAACAGAGCGTAAGGACAAAACAAAAATTCATCATTTCCCCCTGAGCAGCTTATTGCTTCCACACCCTGGAAGAATTCCCAGTCGTTTGTCATTCCTTTGGCAAAGCAGAAATCAGGCAAAATTGCTTTCCTGTCAGTCAGAGCGGCGCACTCTGTTCTCAGGGTGCGAAGCAAAACTAGAACTCTGCAGCAGATGTTGCTAGCGGAAAAATGCAAAGCAAAAGCAAAACTGGACCAATTCGTTAGATTTTAATTAATAACAGCCAGATGCGTATTATACTACTTATTTGCACCTGCACACTTCACTAGTTTCTAATCTTCTTTCTAAAGCGAATATTTTGCTATTCTGACTGCCTATAATACGAGTACATACCCGATTATACCCGACCTGTCTATTCCCGACTAAATGACCATATACCAGCTATTATACTATTTCTCAGCACCTTTAAGTCCCATAGCTAGCTTATAAATTGTGATAATTGTAAGTGCATAAGTGCATCGATCGATATAAGTGGTTTTTTTCTACCCATGTCTTTAATGCTTATTCGGAGTCTGTTGAGCACGTCTGTTGCTGTACCTATCTATTCTTACTATTAGTGTTATTTTACAATAAGTCGTGTGCACACTGATTCTATGGCTGCATACATTCAATAATATTGAGCTTTGCATTCCTGCAGCACTTGCAAGCACAGCTATTGAAGTTATTCAACAGTTGCTAAACTGGATGAGCTTTCATCTCGCCGCTCGAAAATTCATCCATCATATGAAACATTTTTTCTTTGAGCAGGACGTGATGAAGCGTCTGGTGAGCCGCTATATTCACCAGACTAAGAAGGCCATGCGACAGGACGGGGTCAACGAGGACGATTTGCTGGAGATCAAGCAGGACATTTCTAGTTTAAGGTGAGCGGTCGCAAAAGCTACAATGAGAGCAATGAGAACAGAAATAACAAAAGCATCAAATGGCAAAAAATAACAAAAAAACAACTAACAACAATAACAATAATTCAACAGTAATTATAAAGCAACAACATCAAAAGAACAGCAGCAATAAAAGAAAAAGAACAATAATAATAACTTTTCCAGTCAATTAATACCAATTATGCGTATCCAATATGCAATTATTGAAAAAGGGCGGAATAGTTTGTTTCCTAGAAAATACTTAAAATTTTACTCGAAGCGAAAAACACGCTGTACGGAGATAGGGAAGTTTCGGCCTTTTCTAAGAAAAATAGCGATGGCTTCTTATTGGAAGCAGATAAACTTTAACGACTTTTCTGTTTTAATGCTGACTTGACTTTTTGTAAGGCATTTTTTATTTAAATTATGAGTTTCCAAAAAAATTACTGCCTTTCTATTTTTTGTAAATATATTTTATATATTTTATATATTTCTTTAATTATATATTATTATGTTTTCAGTGTGCGCATGTCCATAAAAAACTCATTTAATACTGCAGTGTATAGCTCTGATTTGGGTTCGTAAAACAAATATTTTCTCAGAAACAAGCGTCCCATTCTTCTACTTAAGTTGTCCTCGGCCACTGATAGTAAGTAGTATTAAAGATTTTTCATCCTTTTTTTCAAACCAGATTCGAATTGCGCGACGATCGACGTCGCGAGGTGCAGCGATCCACCGGACACCTGGACACGATGAAGCGAGACCTCATCCGCACTCTGTCCCGCGGATACGGCATCAAAGGGCGGCGACACGGCGGCGCCAAAAGTGGCACCACCGTTGGAGGCGGGCAGGCAGTCATCGACGAAGTTGACGAATCCGACGGCAGCAGCGGCGGCGCTAGCGGCGGACTGTCGCACGCGCCGATTGAGACTCCGGAGGAGACTGACGAGTCGCCGACAACGCCTGAGCAACCGCAGCGTCAGCAACAGGCCGAGGAGCCGCTGCCGTTTCCCGGCTACAGTTTCAGCCAAAGCGAACACCAGCGACTCAAACGGGAGCTCGCCCAGGAGGTTCGGCAGCTGATTCGCGAGGAGCTCAGCGCCGCCACTGGCCAGATGATGGCGGCCGCCAATGTCGGCCGACTGGCCAGGCCAGATGCTGAAGGTCGGCAGCCTCAGCAGCACCGGCTGCACACCCAGCTGTAGATCAGCTGTCGGATAGGGGTTGGCGGTGCACTGTAGAACTGGTTTAGAAGTCCAGCTGTTGGAATTTTCATTTTAATTTGTGAGAACGGCGGCTAGTAATAATTGCGATCTGATCTCCCGATGAACAAGTGATAGGTAGTCTAGTTTCCAGTGACAGGAAATACAGGTGATCGGGTGACAGGTGATCTACTGAGAGGTTTGATCCAGTGACATGTTTGATCCAGTGACAGGTGATCCATAGACATGTTTGATTCAGTGACAGGTGATCCAGTGACAGGTTTGATCCAGTGACAGGTGATCTAGTGACAGGTGATCTACTGAGAGGTTTGATCCAGTGACATGTTTGATTCAGTGACAGGTGATCCAGTGACAGGTTTGATCCAGTGACAGGTTTGATCCAGTGACAGGTTTGATCCAGTGACAGGTGATCCAGTGACATGTTTGATTCAGTGACAGGTGATCCAGTGACAGGTTTGATCCAGTGACAGGTGATCTAGTGACAGGTGATCTACTGAGAGGTTTGATCCAGTGACATGTTTGATTCAGTGACAGGTGATCCAGTGACAGGTTTGATCCAGTGACAGATGATCTAGTGACAGGTTTGATCCAGTGACAGATGATCTAGTGACAGGTGATCTACTGAGAGGTTTGATCCAGTGACATGTTTGATTCAGTGACAGGTGATCCAGTGACAGGTTTGATCCAGTGACAGGTTTGATCCAGTGACAGGTTTGATCCAGTGACAGGTGATCCAGTGACATGTTTGATTCAGTGACAGGTGATCCAGTGACAGGTTTGATCCAGTGACAGGTGATCTAGTGACAGGTGATCTACTGAGAGGTTTGATCCAGTGACATGTTTGATTCAGTGACAGGTGATCCAGTGACAGGTTTGATCCAGTGACAGATGATCTAGTGACAGGTTTGATCCAGTGACAGATGATCCAGTGACAGGTTTGATCCAGTGACAGATGATCCAGTGACAGGTTTGATCCAGTGACAGATGATCCAGTGACAGGTTTGATCCAGTGACAGATGATCCAGTGACAGGTTTGATCCAGTGACAGATGATCCAGTGACAGGTTTGATCCAGTGACAGGTGATCGGGTGACAGGTGATCTACTGAGAGGTTTGATCCAGTGACATGTTTGATCCAGTGACAGGTGATCCAGTGACAGGTTTGATCCAGTGACAGATGATCCAGTGACAGGTTTGATCCAGTGACATGTTTGATTCAGTGACAGGTGATCCAGTGACAGGTTTGATCCAGTGACAGATGATCCAGTGACAGGTTTGATCCAGTGACAGGTTTGATCCAGTGACAGGTGAGCTAGTGACAGGTGATCTAGTGACAGGTGATTTAGTTACATGTTTGATCCAGTGACAGGTTTGATTCAGTGACAGGTGATCCAGTGACAGGTTTGATCCAGTAACAGGTGATCCAGTGACATGTTTGATCCAGTGACAGGTGATCTAGTGACAGGTGATCTAGTGACAGGTGATCTAGTGACAGGTGATCTAGCGACAGGTGATCTAGTAACAGGTGATCCAGTGACAGGTTATCCAGTGACAGGTGATCTAGGGACAGGTGATCTAGTGACAGGTGATCTAGTGACAGGTGATCTAGTGACAGGTGATCCAGTGACAGGTGATTCAGTGACAGGTGATCCAGTGACAGGTGATCTAGTGACAGGGGATCCAGTGACAGGTGATCCAGTGACAGGTGATCTAGTGACAGGGGATCTAGTGACAGGTGATCTAGTGACAGGTGATCCAGTGACAGGTGATTCAGTGACAGGTGATCCAGTGACAGGTGATCTAGTGACAGGGGATCTAGTGACAGGTGATCTAGTGACAGGTGATCCAGTGACAGGTGATTCAGTGACAGGTGATCCAGTGACAGGTGATCTAGTGACAGGGGATCCAGTGACAGGTGATCCAGTGACAGGTGATCTAGTGACAGGGGATCTAGTGACAGGTGATCTAGTGACGTGATCCAGTGACAGGTTATCCAGTGACAGGTGATGTAGTTACAGGTGATCTAAACGCTGAATTGATGCAGAAATGCTCATAGTCCTATTTTATTGTTATAAATTGCTTTTTATTATATTTTTCAAACATTGTTTGCTTTTAAGCTACTCTACTGTGCATGTATACGACAGCGTAAAAACTGTTTTCACGGCTGCTTTCTGCTACGAGAAAGTAATCTGATACTAACGCATGTATACTCGTATTCCCGCCTCACCACACTATTTATTCTAGTTTAGATTGAACAGCCTACTCTAGTGAAAATATTGTAGCATTTGATACAAGTAGACCTTGTATTGTACTTATATTCGTATTGTATTTATATTCGTATTGTACTTGACTATTTATGTAAACTGACTCTGTGGCCTGCTGCAATTTTTTCCAGTCCAGTTTTGTACTGTACTTACTGTACTGCACTGTAAGTTTGTCATAGAGAAGCTGGATTCCAACTAAATAACATTCTCCTAGCGTCGGCTGCAGTGAGTGGCTGCAATGTCTCTCTACCCCCAAGACAGGTCCGCACCAGATGGGGTGGTGGGTGTTGGCCCAGTGAGTGGCTGCAATGTCCCTCTACCCAAGACAGGTCCGCACCAGATGGGGTGGTGGGTGTTGGCCCAGTGAGTGGCTGCAATGTTCCTCTACCCCTAAGACAGGTCCGCACCAGATGGGGTGGTGGGTGTTGGCCCAGTGAGTGGCTGCAATGTCTCTCTACCCCTAAGACAGGTCCGCACTAGATGGGGTGGTGGGTGTTGGCCCAGTGAGTGGCTGCAATGTCTCTCTACCCCTAAGACAGGTCCGCACCAGATGGGGTGGTGGGTGTTGGCCCAGTGAGTGGCTGCAATGTCTCTCTACCCCTAAGACTGGTCCGCACCAGATGGGATGGTGGGTGTTGGCCCAGTGAGTCTTTACCCCTAAGACAACTCCGCACCAGGTCACTAGGGCGCCTCTGTATAAATTTTTATCAGTATATATATTATTTTTTACCTAGCTGGGATGCATAATGGATGTTTTGTCATTTTATGGACTCCACTGCAGATTATTTTCCCCGCTGCCCGACCAGTACAAGATTTTCTAGCCAGCGCCTAATTGAATTTTGCTTTCTCTCTCTATTAGACTCCA
This sequence comes from Macrostomum lignano, assembly GCA_002269645.1. NCBI lineage: Eukaryota > Metazoa > Platyhelminthes > Macrostomidae > Macrostomum > Macrostomum lignano. The sequence goes on from NIVC01001985.1 coordinate 60,706, forward strand.
ATCCGTTGAGAGATCAAAGCTGAATAAAAATGATTTTAGAGCAACAGCCTACAGCCGGATGGCTGTTGACTTCGAATTAAAAAGTACATCCAGTTCATGCACTTTTGTCCTCGATCCATCTTCATTTTATACCTCGTTGATTTTAAAAGGAGAAAACGGCTCAAAGCAAAGATTGCAAATTGCTTGGAAAATACGGGACTCAATCGCGGCGTCTACTCGATGAAACAATAAAATGCCGTTTGGCTTAGCATGTTTACGGGTACCGCTCTCACAAGGTTAGTCTAAACAAGGTTAGTCCCTGCTAGCAATCGCTGTGATTGTGCATGAGATTCAGCCTCACCTGAAAAAAGAATCCGGCGAGTCAGTGAACCAGTGAATCCATGCAGTGAACCATGCATGGATTCAGTGAACAAGTGAACCAGTGAACTAGTGAACTCTCAGTGTGCCAGTGAACCAGTAAACCGGTGAATCAGTAAACCGGTGAACTAGTAAACCAGTGAACTAGAGAACCAATGAACCAATCAACCGGTGAACCGGAGAACTGGTAAACTACTGAACCAGTGAAACGGTGAACTAGTAAAACTAGTAAACCGGTGAACCGCGGTGAAAACAAACCAGGCAATGCTTTTCAGTATCATCAGCTGTTTCTCAGAGTGTAATTTGTTTTTTCGAGTACCATAAGACACAATTTTCTTAAACGTATGAAAACTGATTGAGGCAAGCAGAAATTTACAGATTATAAAGATTGGAACTTAGAAAAAGATAAAAAACAAACCTTAAACCGTTAAAAAACTAACTACGAGCTACACACGGTGAATTTTCGAGTCAATTCGTTACGACGATTGAAGATCAGCTAATTTTGTGGCAGCTAAATCGCAAAAAAGTTTTGGATTAAACTTTTTAAAAATCACTCTCCAACACACTCCATCACTTCCCAACACACTCAATCACTCACCAACACACTCAATCACTCACCAACGCACTCAATCATTCACCAACACACTCAATCACTCACCAACACACTCAATCATTCACCAACACACTCAATCAACACACCAACGCACTCAATCACTCACCAACGCACTCAATCACTCACCAACACACTCAATCATTCACCAACACACTCAATCAACACACCAACGCACTCAATCACTCACCAACACACTCAATCACTCACCAACGCACTCAATCACTCACCAACGCACTCCTTCACTCACCAACGCACTCCTTCACTCACCAACGCACTCAATCACTCACCAACACACTCCATCACTTCCCAACACACTCAATCACTCACCAACACACTCAATCACTCACCAACGCACTCAATCACTCACCAACACACTCAATCACTCACCAACACACTCAATCAACACACCAACGCACTCAATCACTCACCAACACACTCAATCACTCACCAACGCACTCAATCACTCACCAACACACTCAATCACTCACCAACACACTCAATCACTCACCAACACACTCCATCACTTCCCTGATGACTAGTCCAAGCATCTTTTCAAATAACGACCCAAAACTAAGTCTACGGCTCGATCTCAATCTCTAGGGGATCGCTGGAGCCGCGCGTCGCCAGATGGGACACTGAGGACGAATCCGACAGGTCGCTGAAATCCTCCCCGAAGTCGGAGACGCGTCGGCTCGAGTCGTCGTTTGAACCGCCGCCGCCGCCGCCGCCGCCGCCGCCGCCGCCACCGCCGTTAGCTGTTCCGCCAGCGCCGCCAAGATCTGAGCCGGAGTTCAGGCGAAGCTTCGGGACCTTGAAGCCGGCGCCCGTGCCCGCAGCCTTGGAACCGGCGCCGCCCGTCAACTGCGCTGTCGCATCCGCCGCCACACCCTCCTTGACGACTGCCTCGCCAGCCGGTTGACGCGGCTGACTTCGACTTCGACAAAGCCGACGACAAGCGTCAGCGCCGGCTGCTCCGGCGGCGTAAAGTCGATCGACAATTCGGCTGCCTGCGCACAGCTGCTCGGCCTCCTCCAGGCTGTCCGGCGGCCGGCTCTGCCGCGTCTCCGGCAGGAACAGCGCCAGGCAGCAGCCGGCCGTGGCCAGGAGGCCACACAGCAGCGGCGGCAGCGGCCGCCAGACTCCGGCCAGGAGGCCCAGCTGAGCGGCGACTACGCCGCCGACTCTGGCGGAGGTCGAAGCGACGCCGACGCAGGAGTTCCTGGCCGGCGTCGGGAAAGCTTCGCTGGCGTGCAGCCAGGCCGCCTCAAAGGCCAGCAGGAGGCCGAACCGGCCGAACAGCGCCGCGGCCAGCCGACCGGCGAACCCGGGCGCGCCGGCCGCTAGCGCAAGCAGCGCCACAGCGCCGACTCCGTTGGCGGCCAGAAGCAGCGATACCCGGCCGCAGCAGCCGCCCGCTGCCATGCCGGTCAGACGGGCGACCACCTCGGCTCCGGCGGCCATCGCCGCACCAGCGAAAGCGCCGGTTTCGCCTCCGCCACCACTGCGCTGGACGAGCAGGTCGGACCAGCCGAGCGCCAGGCCGTAGTAGCCGGCGCTGACCAAGGCGAAGGTGCACCAGACCGTCAGGGCCAGCTGGCGCAGCGGCGGTCGGCGCAGCAGGCTGAGCAGCGGCAGCGCTGCCGTGGCGTTAGCTGGAGACTTTTGCTTCGGCGCTGTCTGTTCGCTCTGTTCTGCAGGCTGATTCGGTTCGTCTGGGGCTGTCAGGCTTCTGAAAATTGGAAAAGCCAGATTGCCATAACTTTTGTTGTCATTAAAAGAGCCTATCATTATACAATAAGACGCAATTATGAATTGATATGACTCTTGAGGAGTGGATAGAATGGACGAGGCTGAAAGACCCGAAAAGAGACGAGAAAGGTAAACTTGAGTAGAGTAGAGTATAATAGTAGAGTAGAGTAGAGTAGTTCGTCTAAAGAAAAATTTGAGTAGAGTAGCGTAGAGTAGATTAGGTTAGAGTAGAATAGAGTAGTGTACAGTACAGTAGAGTAGATAAGAAACTTATGGGGAGCAATAATAAAACTTATTTAACGCTTCAGACCCCGCTCCCCAACCTGGCTGCGAGCGGCTGCTCGGACTGTTCCACCTGTTGCTCCTCTTGCCGCTGTACCGGGCGCTGTTCCAACAGGCGCTGCAGCCGGCCGGCCGACCGGTTGACGCGGGCGATCCGGCGCAGTGCCGCCTCGGCGGCTGCTGCCCGACCGCGCATCAGCAGCCAGCGCGGCGACTCGGCGGCGAACAGCCACGCGGGGGGCAGCAGCAGCAGCGCAGGTGCCGACGCCAGAAGCTCCGTGGTTCGCCAGTCGCGAGTCCACATGGCCGCCCCGGCCAGGGCGAGAAGGCCCAGACTCCAGCCATTCTTCATCAGCAGGCTGAGCAGAAACCGGTCGCCATTGTGCAGAGTCTCGGCGTGCCAGGTGTAGCTGACGCTGAGCAGGCCGGCCGAGGCGAAGCCGGCCAGGCAGCGGAGGGCGGCGTAGGTGATGACGTCCTTGGAGACTGCGCCCACCGAGCCTGCGACGGCGAGGTTCGCGCAGGCCGCGGCGAAGGCGCCCCGGCGGCCGCACCGGTCCGACAGCAGGCCGTAGCAGGTGCTGCCGGCCAGAAAGCCGAGCATAAACATCACCTTGACAACCGTTGCTAGGTAGTCTCGGTCGCACACGAGCTGAAATGTTTCTAGCGCCGTTTCTGTCATCTGACGATCGCTAAAGACCAACCGTTGGCAACTTGTGCCAGTCCAGTTTGCTGTGCAGGCGTCCATGACTCCAGCAGTGAAGTTGTAAGCCATTGCTGCACCGGAGCTATTCCGGATATCCGGGTCATCAGCAGCCGCTGACGCGCACACGAACGGCCTGCGCAGTAAAGTGAAGTTGACTGACAGGGTCTGCATAGCCGGCAGGGCCGCCGCCAGCGCCATCAGGCAGAGAAAGCCGGCCTGGTAGGCGCGGCGACGGCCCACGGCTTCTAGGAGCTCCTCGCATGTTGGCGGCCGCTGCGGCTGCTGCTGGGCAGGCGGCTCAGCCAGTTTGAAGTTCGTATGGCAAAGCAGCTCTGCAGAATATCCGGTAGCTCACTCTGACCTGGATGACCTTCCAGTCCGAATCCCCAATTGCCCTGGAGATATAGCTAGGGCTTGGGACAAGAACGGGTGGGCTATGCGATCTGCTCCACTTATCACCCTGACCAATCAGCGCGGACTCAAATTCGTGAGGAGCAAAGGGTGAGTTGGATTTTCATAGCCTTCAACTACTTGGCAAATGTGCCTCCTATATAGCATAGAGAGGAGCCTGGAATCGCCTGGGAGACAACGGAGACGGCCGGCACATGGGCAGCGTGTCAGTGCGTCCCCCCCCAATATTCTTCTAGTGGCTCCCGTTTCCCGCTCCTATCCGCTCTTCAGAGAGCTTTTCCGCACCTAGTCGTGGCGCCATCCTCCCCTCCTCGCAGCCCGGCAACTGGACTGCATGGGGCTGAATTTTATTCTAAGCCATTGTTTCCTCTGGACTAGAGAGAGGAGAGAGAAATTGCCATTCTGCCCTTGTCCTGCCCGGCTCACAGCTGCTTATAACTAGCAAGATGCCATTTTCCTCTCGGGGGCTGCTGAAGAAGAAAAAAGCCCCGCCTGCTTGTCATAATTAGATTGCAGCGACTTCGGAATTTCAAATAAAGCAATCATGTCTTTTGACCGAGATGGATGATCCAAGTTCTCTATGTACATCGTACAGTTTAAATACAGAGCCATGTTTCACCATAGACAAAACAGCGTCTAGAAAAATTGCGCTAAAGAACTTAGAACGCAATAGGGGGGTTGGCCATTACCATGTTTTCTCACTTCCAGGTAACTTCATTGGTCACTTTGTTCATCAGGATCAAATTCCCCTCCCCATCAGGAGTGGGAAGGGGGAATGGGGGTGTGGGGGCGAAGCCCCCTACTTACAACCATAGACTTTTATTTTACGCTCATAGACTGGTTCGTTTTCTAGAATGATATCCCGGTAAATTGCTTTATTGTTAATTTCAAACAATGACTGGTCATTGCTTGAATGTCATTGCCTTAACGTAAATTACCATAGAAATTTTGAACAATGGATAAATAATCAGCGGTTCCAGTGTGTGATAACGATTGTCTGGCAAGCGCCTTCTTGACAAACAAAGACAATAATATCTTGATAACCATATGCATCAATATTGAAAAAACCACACGCTTGCTCCATCTGGAATTCACTAGTCCAGAAGGTGAGATATTGGAAATTCTGTACTTTAAAAAAGCGAAAAACTTGCCATCTTGCTAAAAATGCATTTCGCAGGAAATTTTCTGATCGAGAGGAGTAAGTTTCATTAAAATCCGTTGAATCGTTTTTCTGAAATCAATTACATAGCCACCTACCTACCTGGATACGGACAAACCATTTTAGTATAGTGGACTAGCAATCTGCCCCCCGCTGGGGAGGCAACAAACAGAAAAGTAAAAATTTTTGAATAAACTACATGTAGCTTTTAACCCACATGAGTCACAGCATTTCAGAAAACCCCCATGAGCCTTGACCTCTCAGTAATTCCCACATGATTACAGCATTCATTAGATAACAACACTGAGGACTTGTTCACACTGCCATCAAGTGAGCAATCAAATCGCATGACTGATGTACAAAGTGACGAAAAATCCGTGATGAGAAACATAAACACAGGAAAAAAATCACACACAGTCTCCAATCTTCAATCGGTGCATTTTCAAAATTTAAATTGGTCAACTTGCAAATTTAGCTTTTATATACTTTTATATTTTATATACTTTTATACTTTTATATACTATACTTGCAAAATTTAAGTCCACAATCAGGTAAGAAATTGTTAATTTAGTGCTGTCCTGCTTGACTGGGCTTCGATCAGCCGACGTACCAGCAGATAGATAGGCTTCTCCACGGCAAGCACTGTTTGATCAGCGTGTGAGAAGGAATTTTATCCAGAAACTTTTGTAGCCAATGGAAACGTGAAGGGTTGAACAAAAGCGCCCCCGAGGCAGATTTAACTAGTAAAAGTCTTCGTCAAGCATTTACACTCATTTACAGGGGGTTGGACCCCCAAAGTTCATGGAAATTTTAAGAAACAAACACAAAAACAAAAATTTTTTAATATTAAAAAAGATTTTTCATCCGTAATTCGCATTTGTCTGTGACTCTTGTCAAGCAGGTTGCCCTGCAGGAATCAGTCGGTAGCAGGTATAGTGAAAATTGTCTGAGCTTGAAACAAATTAAGGGGGGAAAGCAAAAAAGCGTTGTACTGCAACAAGTATTGAAAGGCGGGGGTTCACAGCGGGGGCCAGTCTAAGGGAAGCAGCAGTTCCCTCTGTGATGGCCAGACACTTTGCCCCAATCAATGCAGTAAAAGAACAAAGAATTTTCTGGGCGACTCTTCATAATTCACGCAATTCTTTAGACTACTATGTACTTGAATACATGCGCGTGTGACTCTGGCTTTGTCCATGGACCTCTGAGCCTCTGGGAATGGCAGCGAGTTGGGAAAAATGTCTGACTGGATTTTGCGGAAAGTACATGGCTGTTGGTTTTTTTAGCCAACCGCCAGTACAAGTCAAGCATCTATCTATCTATCTATCTATCTATCTATCTATCTATCTATCTATCTATCTATCTATCTATCTATCTATCTATCTATCTATCTATCTATCTATCTATCTATCTATCTATCTATCTATCTATCTATCTATCTATCTATCTATCTATCTATCTATCTATCTATCTATCTATCTATCTATCTATCTATCTATCTATCTATCTATCTATCTATCTATCTATCTATCTATCTATCTATCTATCTATCTATCTATCTATCTATCTATCTATCTATCTATCTATCTATCTATCTATCTATCTATCTATCTATCTATCTATCTATCTATCTATCTATCTATCTATCTATCTATCTATCTATCTATCTATCTATCTATCTATCTATCTATCTATCTATCTATCTATCTATCTATCTATCTATCTATCTATCTATCTATCTATCTATCTATCTATCTATCTATCTATCTATCTATCTATCTATCTATCTATCTATCTATCTATCTATCTATCTATCTATCTATCTATCTATCTATCTATCTATCTATCTATCTATCTATCTATCTATCTATCTATCTATCTATCTATCTATCTATCGTAGCATTTGAGATTTTCTCTGCCTCGCTGCCGGTCCCCAGCAGGTTAGGGTGCGCAGCCACACCGCTCAGTCGAAGCAGTCCCGCAGACAGTGCAGGTAATCGTGGTACAGGTTGAACCAGCCCAGGGTGCTGTCACCGGACTCGCGGACCGTGCCACCCGTCCGCTGGCTCGAGTAGTACTCGCGGAACCGGCGCATGTTGTCGCGCATCTCGGCGGTCAGCTCGGCCCGATGCCTGTCCTGCATTCGCTTGACATAGTTGCTGACAAGAAACGGCCGCAGCTCGGCGTCGGGACCGACAAACACGCGACGCGAGCCCGAGTGAAACCGGAAGGTGCACCATTGGCGGCAGCGGATGTCGGACAGGCTGTTGATGTGATTGGCTGGCCAGCTGGCCCGAGCGCCTCCGATTGCAAGGATTAGCGATAGGCTTAGCAACGGGATCAGCCGCATGTCTTTCGGGGCTTCTCAACACTTGACTTTGACAGAACTGAAGACAAGGCAAGCGGGAGCAGAGCGGGCGGCGGGTCTCAGCTTGTGCAAACAGCCTGTGGCGCTGCGGGTTTTACCGAGGGCACGGCGTGTGGGTGAGGACTGAGCGGCCAGCTACTCAGCTCACACGGGGTGCTGATAAACTGCTGTGGGGAACTCGATAAGACTTCAGTAACCTGAATGACCGCCACCCCGGTGGGTGGGGGGGGGGCAGAACTCTGCTTTAGAGGCCAAAGGTGACACTGGATAATTGTGTGCACTTGTGTGAAGCAACGGAAATCTTGCCTACTGCAATTTTCCTGATAGTTTTTCTTTGTACTTCTTGAGTTCTTTCTCAGTGCCGATATCAAAACAGAAGCGCTATTATTCTCTGTTGCTTCTCAGAGTTTCCGGCTCTTGTGAAATCGGTTTGATTTATCAGAGCGCTTTTTACCTCTTCTTTCCTGCTGTTTCAGGCCCTGCGCATGTACTCGAGTTGATTCTGCCCGATAGAGGCAGAGTCCTGAGCAGCAAAGCAGATTTCTCACAAGCTGCACACGCTAGCGGCAACTTCATGGACAAATAAGGTTTCTAGATTAGATAGCTGGAGCAATCTGAATAGATGCCTTGAGCACCACCTAGCATGTTGTATTGAGATCAGGAGCCGCTGCCGTCTAGGTTAACAAGTGTGAAAGAAGTGTTCTTGCATTGGAGCTCAATTATTAACGAAGGGACGACTTGGAGTAGCAGAAGGACGAAACATTTCGTTTCTAAGAAACTGTTTACAAATTAGCTTCTCACGAAAAATGCTTCTATAGGTCTTTATTGGAAACACAGAGTAAATGATCATCTATTAATATTTTACATAAATTGTCTGTTTTATTGCTTTATTGATTTTTTCCGCCTCGATCATCTAACCCCATCTAGCCCCATCAACCTCATTTATCACCATCTAGCCCCATCTAGCCCCATCAACCTCATTTATCACCATCTAGCCCCATCTAGCCCCATCTAACCCCATCTAGCCCCATCAACCCCATTTATCACCATCTAGCCCCATCTAGCCCCATCAACCCCATTTATCACCATCTAGCCCCATCTAGCCCCATCAACCTCATTTATCACCATCTAGCCCCATTTAGCCCCATCCACCCCATTTATCACCATCTAACCCCATCTAGCCCCATCAACCCCATTTATCACCATCTAGCCTCATCTAGCCCCATCTAGCCTCATCTAGCACCATCTAGCCCCATCTATCTCCATCTAGCCCCATTTATCCCCATTTAGCACCATCTAACCCCATATAGCCCCATCAACCCCATTTATCACAATCTAGCCCCATTTAGCCCCATCCACCCCATTTATCACCATCTAGCCCCATCTAGCCCCATCAACCCCATTTATCACCATCTAGCCTCATCTAGCCCCATCTAGCCTCATCTAGCACCATCTAGCCCCATCTATCTCCATCTAGCCCCATTTATCCCCATTTAGCACCATCTAACCCCATCTAGCCCCATCAACCCCATTTATCACAATCTAGCCCCATTTAGCCCCATCCACCCCATTTATCACCATCTAGCCCCATCTAGCCCCATCAACCCCATTTATCACCATCTAGCCTCATCTAGCCCCATCTAGCCTCATCTAGCACCATCTAGCCCCATCTATCTCCATCTAGCCCCATTTATCCCCATTTAGCACCATCTAACCCCATTTAGCCCCATCAACCCCATTTATCACAATCTAGACCCATTTAGCCCCATCCACCCCATTTATCACCATCGAGCCCCATCTAGCCCCATCAACCCCATTTATCACCATCTAGCCTCATCTAGCCCCATCTAGCCTCATCTAGCACCATCTAGCCCCATCTATCTCCATCTAGCCCCATTTATCCCCATTTAGCACCATCTAACCCCATATAGCCCCATCAACCCCATTTATCACAATCTAGCCCCATTTAGCCCCATCCACCCCATTTATCACCATCTAGCCCCATCTAGCCCCATCAACCCCATTTATCACCATCTAGCCTCATCTAGCCCCATCTAGCCTCATCTAGCACCATCTAGCCCCATCTATCTCCATCTAGCCCCATTTATCCCCATTTAGCACCATCTAACCCCATCTAGCCCCATCAACCCCATTTATCACAATCTAGCCCCATTTAGCCCCATCCACCCCATTTATCACCATCTAGCCCCATCTAGCCCCATCAACCCCATTTATCACCATCTAGCCTCATCTAGCCCCATCTAGCCTCATCTAGCACCATCTAGCCCCATCTATCTCCATCTAGCCCCATTTATCCCCATTTAGCACCATCTAACCCCATTTAGCCCCATCAACCCCATTTATCACAATCTAGCCCCATTTAGCCCCATCCACCCCATTTATCACCATCGAGCCCCATCTAGCCCCATCAACCCCATTTATCACCATCTAGCCTCATCTAGCCCCATCTAGCCTCATCTAGCACCATCTAGCCCCATCTATCTCCATCTAGCCCCATTTATCCCCATTTAGCACCATCTAACCCCATCTAGCCCCATCAACCCCATTTATCACCATCTAGCCTCATCTAGCCCCATCTAGCCTCATCTAGCACCATCTAGCCCCATCTATCTCCATCTAGCCCCATTTATCCCTATCTAGTCCCATCAACCCTATTTATCACTATCTAGCCCCATCTAGCCTCATCTAGCCCCATCTAACCCCATCTAGCCCCATCTATCCCCATTTAGCCCCATCTAGCCCCATCTAGACCCATCTAGCCCCATCTAGCCCCATCTAGACCCATCTAGCCCCATCTAACCTCATCTAACCTCATCTAGTTTGTCATTGTGTCAGTGTCTGTCTGTCAGTGTCGTCTGTCATTTGATTACAGTGTCTGTCAGTGTCTGTCAGTGTCTATCAGTGTCTGTCAGTGTCTATCAGTGTCTGTCAGTGTCTGTCAGTGTCTGTCATTATCTGTCAGTGTCTATCAGTGTCTGTCAGTGTCTGTCAGTGTCTGTCAGTGTCTGTCAGTGTCTGCCAGTGTCTGTCAGTGTCTGTCAGTGTCTGTCAGTGTCTGTCAGTGTCTGCTAGTGTCTGTCAGTGTCTGTCAGTGTCTGCCAGTGTCTGCCAGTGTCTGTCAGTGTCTGTCAGTGCTTTCTGTCTAGCTCAGAAGTCTCACGGTTCAGTGGGCTCCAGCTGATTCTTTCAATCTTCTGTTATCGTCTTCCCCAAACGTGAATAACAGAACAAGCTCAGCTACAAAAACTGAACCCGAAAATGCTTTTGACCTCGAAATCTGCAGACGCCTCACGGGGTGATTGACAGCCAGATAGCAGGTGAAAAATTATCAAGAATCGACGCAGTTCCAGTTCGAATTCGAGATAAAAATGGTTCACTTTTAACAAATATTAACATGCAAAGTTATGTAATACGAAGTCATATTATTCAACATTTTACATACAGAGGAGAACAGAAATTATTATAACTGAAATTTGCGTTTCTCAAGAAATCAACTACTTTTAGTAGAAGCTTCGGATATCTTCAGCTAATTTTATTGGTCGCCAATATTGAGCGTAGTTTTAATCGAATCGTAGTAGTACAATAATTATAGTCTCGCTTTGCTCATTTCTCGTTAGCTCGTTCTCTTCCTCTCGCACGCCCCTTGCAACACACACACACGCACACTGGCAGTTCTCTCCCTCCTTTCATTTCTGATAAAAACCATAGCAGTGGTTGTCGGGTACTCGCAGCAGACCCCCCCGCACTCCACCGGCCCACCTGTACGATATTGACGCCTATATCTATCCTCTCCCACACTACCCACAGTACTCAGCCACCCTCCCTGCAGCAATAGTGAAATTTCTACACATTTTCAAAAGCCAAGCTGCAGAGCAGGCAGAGAGACAGGGGAGGCAGGGGGGCAGATGAGCATTTTTTAACAAAGCAGAGATGCACAAGCAAGGAAGAAATTTCAGTGCAACATCAGGAGTGCCTCAGCCTTCTCCTCCTTCCCAGCTCAACCCTCTCTCCCAGTCGCCGTGAGCACAAGCCAGTCCAGCCCACCCCCACCACCAGCCCGCTATCTCGTACTCTTCTTTTGAGCAAATCTTTAAGCAATTTTGGTTGCCAAGGGCCTCCCCACACCTTTCCAAGGCTCACAAAACACAGGGCGAGAGAGAGAGAGGGAGAGACGGGCAGACAGACGACACAGACAAGACGCTCTCGAGCCTGTCGTGTACCATGGAGGACACAGAGCTCTACCGCCTCATCTGCAATCCCAGCCGGGCGAACTATGCGCGAGCCCTCAGCCTGCTTGACGAGCTCGAGCTCACCGAGGTTCGGCGTCGATCCACCGATCAGCAGAACAGCTACCTGCACTTGGTGGTGCTAAATCTAAAGGCTCTGGCCGGCAGGTGCGGCGGCGACGTCCGGCCGGCGGTGCCGCTGCTGTACAAGCTGGCACTTCGTGGCTGCGACGTGAACGCGCAGAATCGAGTGGGCAACACGGCGCTGCACACCGCCTGCTTCAGGCCGCTGGGCGACCGGCTGGTGCAACACCTGATCCGACTGGGTGCGCGCCAGTTATTGCAGTTTTCTTATCTATCTCTTTGAACGATTGGTTCTGACTGCTTTACTGCTTAATATGCCTGTTTTCATGTCTGTAAAAGGATTTCAGGTTTAGATAAAGTCTGTAAGAGTCTGTTAGATATAGGTAAAGTCTGTAAGAGCCTGTTAGATATAGGTAAAGTCTGTCAGAGTCTGTTATGTTAGATTTAGATAAAGTCTAAGAGTCTGTTAGATATAGGTAAAGTCTGTAAGAGTCTGTTAGATATAGGTAAAGTCTGTAAGAGTCTGTTAGATATAGGTAAAGTCTGTAAGAGTTTGTTAGATATAGGCAAAGTCTAAGAGTCTGTTAGATATAGGTAAAGTCTGTAAGAGTTTGTTAAATATATAGGCAAAGTCTAAGAGTCTGTAAGACACTCGTGAAGTCTGGTAGAGCCTGTGGGATATATGAAAGTAAATATTAGAATCGGTGGTACTCATCTGAGTACACGTTTAAGTCTGTATGAATCCATTACGCGGCATCAATGCAGTCCGTACAAGTCCGTTAGCTACTCGTAACGTTTGCAAAAGTCAATTAAATGCGCACGAAGTCAAAGGCTGAAAGAGTGCATCCGAAAAACCTCCAACCAATCAGGCATCGACCCGGGCATCACGAACGAGATGAACTCGCGGGTCATCCACGACAACGCTCAGCACAAGGCCTGGCTGGTGCGAGGTCAGAAAGGTGCAAAGTGCAGCCTGTGGAGCGCAGGTGAGTGACGTCACCGGAAGAGACGCTGATCGAGCCGCATCATTATTCCGCAATAAATAAGTGAATTCCTATAAAAATTTAATTTTAATATTGATCAAGAGCAGAATAACGACTTTAAATTCAAACAGCACATTTAAACATGTATTTTATAAGTCCAAAACACTGAAATTAATCCTAAAAAACTTTTATTCAAGTCTGCGACGGCATCTGGTATGCAGGTAAAAATGGTGTAATTTATTGTTGATTTGCAAAACTGATCACAGGAAAATTTATATTGAACTCTTCGACTGACGTTTGTTTGACTCTATTTCATTGTATTGTTTGTTTTTTCATTTCTGTCTTTTCGTTTCTGTGCTCACACACTGTCTGTCACCGAACCGCATGCCCCACTGAAAGGAAGGTTGCTCATTATTTATGCTAATCATGCACGCAGCTTTTCGAATCTGGCAGTCACCACCACTCACGGTCGCGAGCGCGCACAGTTTTTTCCTTTCGGGTTTCTGTCACGTGATCGAATTCTCGCATTTTCAGCTCAGGATTACAGGCTCATTAATTACAGAAAAAACCTGTGTTCTGCATTTTTGAATGCTATAAATATAGCTTTATTTGACTTAATTTTGTTTGAATGCTCTCAAAAAGATCTTCTAGTCTCAAAATCGGTTTTAACTTATCTACCTAAATTATACGGGTAGTTTTATCTGTAGAAACATGTACTTTCATATCGGACAGAGGTGCATTTCAAGCTAGTAATTTACTTTACTTAGGACATCAATTACAGCTTCTATCTATCACTCGCATGCTTGTAAAATAAACAATCAATAGTTGCTCGAGAGGACAAAGAGTTAATGATTCGCTACCTGACGTCCTGGGTTCGAACCGAGTGTCGACGACGACGCAAGACCCTGATGGATTTGGCTTTCGAGACGGGAAACTACGAGATTGTTGAGCTGTTGAAAAAGTACACCAGCACTAATGAGCTGGTCTGCGCTGCGCTCGCCTGCGACGTCAAGCGGGTGAAGCAGATGCTGGCTCTGAAGTCCGGTGAGATGGGGCGCTCGTTGTAGCAACCTGGATACAGGGCGTTGCATTCAGGTTCATGAGTTAAATACCCTATTTCAATTAGCTATACAGCTCATGAGTTCAAGCAGTACTTTAGTCCAGAGTTCTGAAAAAAGGGACAGCCACTGCAGGGTGGGGTCTAGCTGTTCTCAAAGAGGAACAGCCACTGCAGGGTAGGGTCTAGTTGTTCTCAAAGAGGAACAGCCACTGCAGGGTAGGGTCTAGCTGTTCTCAAAGAGGAACAGCCACTGCAGGGTAGGGTCTAGCTGTTCTCAAAGAGGAACAGCCACTGCAGGGTAGGGTCTAGTTGTTCTCAAAGAGGAACAGCCACTGCAGGGTAGGGTCTAGTTGTTCTCAAAGAAGAACAGCCACTGCAGGGTAGGGTCTAGTTGTTCTCAAGGAAGAACAGCCACTGCAGGGTGGGGTCTACGCTCGTAGTTGTTCTCAAAGAGGAACAGCCACTGCAGGGTAGGGTCTAGTTGTTCTCAAAGAGGAACAGCCACTGCAGGGTAGGGTCTAGTTGTTCTCAAAGAAGAACAGCCACTGCAGGGTAGGGTCTAGTTGTTCTCAAAGAGGAACAGCCACTACAATCTCTAGGCGCTCCCAAAGGAAAACAAATATTACAGGATCTACGGGTTGTTAAGGGGATGGCAGCTCACTGCAAAGCTTGAACAAATTTAACCGTCCCGCTTCGCCAGACAAGCCGAATCTGCGCACTAAGGATACGTCGCAGAAGGTGCCGAAGCCTCTGCTAGCCGAGGTGAAGACCCTGTCTGGCATAGCCGAGGCTGACAAAGTCTATCAGCTGCTCAAAGCGGCCGGTGCGATAGGCGAGGAAGAATACTTCGGTGAGTTCTGAAGTTCAAAGGCAACAGAAATAAAAGGGAATATGTTGATGTTAAGTATCTTCATCAGAAATATAATTTATCTGCTTTGTGCTTCATACCGACGCAGAGCAACTGGAGAGCAGCAAGAATGCCTTTCGATCCGCCAAATTTGTGGCCCTGGTGGAAGAAATGTCGGCCGACAGTCTGGAGGACGCCTGGCAGCAGTTGCACAATCACCGGGTGGATCTTGACTGCACGGACCCTGAGACTGGCGGCACCTATTTGCACTTCTTGGTGCAGCAGTGAGTCATATTTTTACAAGCTAGCTATTTTCAATTCAAGCCAGCTAAGTTCTATGCTTGTTGCTCCATTCCCTAATTGTTCCTAGCTACCTGGCAACGGAAGAGCTACAGCTGAAGCGCCTACTCATTCGCCTGATGTACAAGACCGCTCTCGAAGGTGTCGATGTTCACGCTCGCAACAACAAAGGCGAGACGGTTCTTCTGGCAGCCTACAGTCAGCCGCCGGACCGCATCCTACTCGACCATCTTATCTGCCTGGGCGTGGACGCTTCGGTGCGCTCCAACAGCGGTCACGTGATCATGCAGAACACCTACGCCACCCGGGGCGACCTGGTACGCCAGCGCCGACACACCCGACGCCTGCTGCCGGGTCTGCACGTGGCAGTTGAAGACGGCGACTTGGAGCGGGTGCGCCACTGGCTTGGCTGCCTGTGCCGCGTCAACGTCTCCAAGAACGGGCGCAGCCTGGCCGAACTGGCGCGCGACATTGGCGACGAAGCCATCCAGCAGCATCTGGAGGACAGCCTGCACGGCTGCGAATTCGCGGCCGCGTCCATTGCCGGCGACCTGGATCGAATGAAGCACCACATTGCTATGGGCGCAGGAGAAAAGAAGGTCAACGCCTGCTACCGGTAGGTTGCATCTACTACATGTACTTGCAATGGCAGTCAAGGGGGTCGCATCTACTCATATAATGGTATAAGCTCAATAAGTTATGCGCTGATAATTCTTAAAGCATGATTTACTCTTGTAACACTCAAGAACACAACATGTGGTGTAAAGTTCTTTGAAAGGCCCCTGTCGTCACTATTCCAGCTATTACTTTGCTGGCTTCACGGACGACTGGCGAGCCGAATTCGTGCCCCGCCCGCTCATAGCTAGCGTGATGGAGTACGGCTCTGCCAAGATTGCCAGTTTCCTGCTGCAGTTCGGCGCCCGGCTTGACGTCCAGTACGAGGAGTGCGCGCCGTGCGGACCCGTCGCCTTCTGGGCATTCAGAGACGACATCGCTAGCGACGTCACTGAAGCGATCGCGGCTCACGTGGACGTCCGACTGCGCGACGAGCTTGGCCGGACCATTCTGCACGCGGCCGTGATGAAGGACGATAATCCGGCTGCAAAGTGCCGGGTGGTTGAGCAGCTGCTCTCCCGCGGTGCCAATGTGGCCGCTCGGGACATGCGCGGTTGGACGCCTCGCGACTACTGCACCAAGGGAGGCGTCGTTGGAGGCTCCCGTCTCGGCCAGATCATCGATGACTTCGTCCTGAATCTGTCCTACGTGGGCGACATTGACGCCATCGAGCAGCTGATCATCGACGGCTACAATCACATCAACGACATTCGAGGCACGTCGCGAAACAAGACCGCAAAAGAATTGGCCACGCTGCGGTACTACAAGGAGCTGCTTGAGCTGCTGGATGAGGAGCCCAAGTACCACGAGGAAATCGAGCTAATCCATACGGCCGTCATCAACGACGATCGCAAGGGCTTCGTCAAGTTCGCCAATGAGAAACGTGTGCCTCTCGGCGTTGACAGGCGTGGCAGGAATCTTCTCCACATGGCCGTGCTAATGGAGAACCACGACATGGTGGCGGCCATCTGCGAGCAGTTCCCCCAGATGATCTACAAAGGCGACAACCTGCTGAGGACGCCTGTGCACTACGCTGTCTGCATCCGCGATCAGCGCGCCACTCTATCTGTGATCTCAACTTCCAACAGCGTCGACATGTCAGCAAAAGATGCTGTAAGTAGTAGCGAATGGGAAATAATTTTAGATTCAAAATATAGTAATTTAGATCCATCATAGAAGGTGTGCTATCCAGTTAGGGGCTTGTAGCCTGGTGGTCAGAGCGTCGGACTCACGAATTGAAGGTCGGGGGTTCGATTCTCGACCAAACTCGGAACAGTTTGTGTCCTTGAGCAAGAAAGACACTTAACTCTGCATTGCTTCAGTCCACTCAGTTGTAAAATGGGTGCCAGCCTTGGACTGAACCCCCCCCCCAGGCCTTGGACTGAACCCCCCCCCCAGGCCTTGGACTGAACAGCCCAGGATAGCTGAATAGCTGCGGCAGATTTTATTATTATCCAAATCCTATTGGAATAATAATCGCATAAAATTTTCCTTCAACGACATTCAGTGTTAGTTGGCTGCATATGCTTCACAAACCTCGAGAAATTGTGGAATATTTACTTGAAAAGCATTTCTATCAATGCCTAAATTCACCAGAACAACCTGAGCGTGCTGGAATACATTGATCAGCTAGACAGGCCCACGCCAACAAAGCTGAAAACTCGAGGCAGACGAACGCATGACTACAGGGTGAGGACAGATCGATTCAAGTTCATTTAAAAAAAAATTCTCTGTGATTACACAGATTAGTCACCCGTAATCCCAGGTCGGCGATCTGCTTGAGACTGAGCGCAACGAGACGCCTCAGTACTTAGCCAGGCTGGCGGCCGAGGCCGAAGCCAGGGCAGAAGCGGAAGAAGCGAGCGCGGACCGGCTTGGTGCCGAGGCAGTGGATCCGGGCTCTCCTCGCCAGCTGCGTGAGGCCATCGACTCTGCCGCCTGAAGTGAAGGTTGATCCAGCGTTTTTTGTTCGAAAGTTCCGACTGATGCTTATCTTTTTTACAGAAATCTATTTTCATTTTGATACTTTCCAGTTATTTTGTAACTCCCGCGTCGCTTCTCACAATTTTTCACAACAATTTTACTGTTTGTTTTTTGTCGCTTCGCACCCTACGATGGTAGCAGTCGCTCTTAATTATTTGTTTATCATTTGCAGTTAAGGCAGGGGTCCTCAAAATCCAGCCCGCGAAGCCTCTCTATTCGACACGCGGGTCCTCTGAAACTTCACAATAGCAATCCGCCCCCCCGCTTAAGGTTTGTGTCTCTTCTTTTTCTCCTCTCCTCCTCACTCCCCTCCCCTCATCTCTCCTGTCTCACGTGCTAGATTTTATTTCTGGTCCTTACGTTAAAAAGGTTTGCCGACCCCTGAATTAAAGACTTGTTCAGATTTCTTGGGAGAATTTATTTGGGAGAATTTGGGAGATTAACAAATTTTCAGACGATCGAAACCATAATTATTATAAAAGCAGCCTGAAGTCCCAGTTTCAGTTGCAAAGCGCAATATCTACCTAAACCGAACTCTAATAGCCAGGTTGTAAGGAAAACGTTTTTTAAAAATGACTCAAACCCTGTTTTTCAGAAATTCGCAAACTTCGGATTGAAAATCGTTTGCAAAAGTTAAACAAATAATTATCCGCCCCTGCTAGCTATAGAAATATGAGAAACTGATGCCTGTGACACTAATTTGAGTCATAATCTTTGGGAATATTTTTAATAAGCCGCCTATTTTCAAATAAACAAAATATTGGCAGAAAAAGTGCACTTTTTTAACAATAAAATTGACGAAACTGTAACGTGTCCGATATCAGAAAGGTATATTTAACTTTATTCTTCTTTTATTAATTACTTCATAGCAAATTAAATAGCTAGCGCTGGTGTTGCCAATACTCATGGCTCTGAATTGGTTATAGAAAGCCAAGTTTGATTTTACAGCTTCATCCCGACTAAACTGGTCAGTAGACATGAAAATTCCAGGAATTCTAGGATCGCACCAGCTTAATTATTATCTTCATCAACTATAATCAGTTAAATAGTCACTGGATTTAGGTAGCTTAATAACTTTTTTCACTGTTAATATCGTCAAACAGCAGCTCAAATTGAAAGAATTTCATCGGTAACGCTTCAGCCTTCAGTTCACAGTTTTTGTTTAACAAAGGTCGCTGTATTTTTCGGAGAGCGATAGAAGTGGGGGATTCGATCTCTAAGACAGACGCAGGATTGCCTATTTATCCCTGCTGGAACGGCCAGACGTGGATGCGATCGCAGAACAGGCCGTAGGCGACGCACATTCGCACCTTCATCGGGAAAAGCAGATCGTCCTGCCGCTTATCAAAAAATCCTCGCTTTTTAAAGTAGTCGCGCTTGTTGATGAAGCCGCGCTTGTTGATGAAGCCGCGCTTGTTGATGAAGCCGCGCTTGTTGATGAAGCCGCGCTTGTTGATAAAGCCGCGCTTGTTGATTAAGCCGCGCTTGTTAATAAAGCCGCGCTTGTTGATGAAGCCGCGCTTGTTGATGAAGCCGCGCTTGTTGATAAAGCCGCGCTTGTTGATGAAGCCGCGCTTGTTGATAAAGCCGCGCTTGTTGATAAAGCCGCGCTTGTTAATAAAGCCGCGCTTGTTGATGAAGCCGCGCTTGTTGATGAAGCCGCGCTTGTTGATAAAGCCGCGCTTGTTGATAAAGCCGCGCTTATTAAAGTCGAGCTCCGTATCAACGCCTGCCTGCTCCTCCCAGTCATGCAAGTTTGGCGACGCTGCCGGCATTGTTGTCCCCGATGCTTCCCTGCAGAGAATGGCACAGGCGGCAATGGTCGCCACTGCAATCAGCCAAGTTAGACGAACCAGCTGGGCAGTCATGTCTCACTGTGGGAGGGACGAGTTTCACTGTGTGAATGGGCTTCATGCAGAAAGCAGTGCGGCAGAAGCTACAGTAGGACTCACCTTCTGTCTTCAAGGGTGGCTGAGATGCTTTTTCCTACAGGTTTCCGAATGCGGCGCGAAGAATCTCTGGCGGTAGTCGGACGCTAGCCGAATATAAACACAAATCCGCTGCCTCTGCCTCCCGGTTCTGACTGGATAAAGTTGATTAAATCAGATTATTCAACAGATTTGAATTTTTTCATTTTATTAAACTCATGCCAGATGAGGCCACAAGTTTAGCAGTCTGCTGCTAGACAGACTCAGTAATCTTTGGAAATCAAACATTTCAATTTTAGCCCCTTGTTTATCTCAGCCTCGACTGAGGTTCAAACTGCATTAAAAATAGGAGATGCCTGGAGACTAATTTAATCCCGAACGTCAATTTCGAATGGCATAATTGAATTCTATTTCAAGACTGCGTGCGTGACGTCTTTTTGAGAGATTTAAAAGCATAAAAATGGATATGGGAACTGCGTCAAGACTGGCCCTGCTATTTTGATCAGCTAAACGTTAACTAAACTTAGCGAGCCACAAAGCAGCAGAGATAAGTTACCGTTCAACCTGAAAGCTTGCAGGTAACATGCAAAATGCATTTTTTTTATCAAAATCGCACTATGACAGTGTGCATGCAGATGCTAATGTACAGACCAACTCTATACTTGTGCTTTGTAGAGCACTGGGCTAGCTGCTATGTACAAGATAGTCTATTGGTAAGCCTTGGACATGTAGAGTACAGTTTTTTTGCATAGAAAATAAGCATACGCTCGTAGTCGTAGCTTTTTCTGTAAAACAAAACACTATTCAAGGCCAAAGCTGTAAGAAAGCACTTCAAACTATCAAAATATTGATTTGACAGTGGATTTATAACATACGACTGGCCTTTGAGACGCTAAAAAAGTAAGTATTGTCGTATTTTACATTGCACTCGCATTTACGTACATGTATATAATGTTAAAATTTCAACAACTAATTATATACTGTATCTACTTGACAGACAGTCTCAGAATACACGTATGTATATTATTTATGCAACAAACTTTCCGGAATCCGGAAGTATATTTTCTACCCTTCAAAATTCGGCCTTCTAAAACTTAAAGGCACATGTTACTAAACATAGCAAAAACGATAGAATTAGATAATGCTTGTGTTTTCAATTTCACAAATTAGGTAGGAGATGCTGATTGCGCATGAGTGAGTAGCTACAGCCTTCATGACACCATTTACTCGTACTAATTAGTTCAAGACAAGTAAGTGCCTCTCAACTGCTTCAATTCCATTAATCTGTAGCACAGCTCCACTGCTGCAATGCAATGGACTTTCGATCATAGTTGACACTATAGTTGTATAGCAAATGTAACAGTATATAACATCAAATCGCGCTCACTCACAGAAGTATAGTATAGCTGAAAAGAGTTGCGAGAAGAGTCAATGGCTCCTTTTGCTTGCCCGAGTGGCTCCACTTTCTACCAACTCAATCGGTAAAGTGGTTTTTGTCAATGGTGCAAACTCTCCGCTTGAATGTCTGCCCCACGCCAGAGGCCGAGGTCGAGCGCTAGTGGATATATGTCAGGTGCAGTCTTGCTTTTTAGTTTATGGTATAAACCCCAAATTCGCAGCCTGTCCTGTGCGACTAAATCAATCAGCCATGGGTTGGAGTTTGTGTCACAGACGCTTTTCAGTATAGTAATGTCTATGGCTGAAACCTCAAGTTTTCCATACCCTTGGCTGACTGGCAGCACTGAGTATTAAGCTTCATTTCCAGCTTAGGCAGTTTTAATTGATTTTAATCTTAAAATGTGCATGTACATTTTCGTTGGGATGGTAAAGATTTTGGCAGAGCGTCTCGCTCTGTACACCGCCGGATGCGATGGTCATCAGAGCCGCGGCAGACATGCGGACCATCGCCATGCAGAATGAGTTACACTCACTTGGAGGCCACCGCTGATTTAGATGGTTGGGCAGCAAATGCCTGTGGACGCTGCTTACACTTTACCGGTGAGTGTCCGACTGAGTGCATGTAAGCCAGTCCAGCAGGCATGCACGAGCCCTGCTAAAGCTTCTCTGTGCCCGTATACTCACCCACGCACAGGTAACGCAGCGCAATCTGAATGGGCTGACGATGGAAGCTAGTCACATTCCCGCCCCATTGGCCGCGGGCATCTCAGCAGTAGGATCAGCTTGTTCAGCTGCAGCAGCGGAGGAGGAGCAGTCGGCGACTTCGCAGCAGCTTCCAAAAACAATTGAAGAGAGCTTAGAGAGTCTGAGCATCATCTGGTTGGCTCTTTGGAGTCACACACAGAAAAATTCTGTGCCTTGCCCATCGCTTTCACAAGCATTGCCGCACCCTTCGGCTTGTGCTGGAGGGGTCTGGCGCCAGCTGCATCAGAACAGCAGACGAGTAGCGTCGAGTCCGATGACGACGACAATGGCGGCGACGGCTGCGGCAGTGGCAGAAAGGGATGGAACCAGTCCACGCTGGCTACAAGGGTGCATAGCAAACTAATTGAGTATATTGACCGCAAGTCAGAGCGCGGGATCCATGCGGGGCGGCGACTGGTCGGCCTAGGGCGCTATGAACTGCTTAACAATAGCCATGCGCAGTCTCGGGATCGCGACGCTGTACGATTTGACAGATGGACAACGCCAACGTCAGGCCATGATTGCTGCCCTTCGTGGTCAGCTGGTGACTCCGCGCACCGCTGCCAGGCGACCTCCAATTTGCCTTTTAAGCGGAGTACATGCTGGACAAGGCTGCCCGCCAGCGAGCCTACGAGAAGCGACACTTCACGACGCCGAACGCCGATCGTTAGGGATGCATTGTGAGGCCGGCTTTCTGCGACATGCTGCTGGATGCCGCTGGTGGTCGGGCAGACAGGGTTCCGGCCTGACGCGATCAGGCGCGGTAATAACGATGGGAGCAGCAGTATTGATTGAATTGGCCTTCATCAATTCCACTTTGACGACCCCATCGTCCGTCGCCGCATCGCTGGGGATGGGGTTCCCGCCTCTGGTGGCAGTGACGCTGCCGTCGCCAAAGTCGCATTTCAGCCTGCCCATCCGGGAGGTGCCTCACAAAAAGACAGGCACCATTGAATGCGCCAGCCTGACCTTACCAAATCGACTGTGCTCCGATATCGCCGCGTTTCGTGACATTTTTTTGTTATAAGATAAAAAAGCGTAGTCGCGTCCCACGTGCTGCTGCGGAGGCAAGGCTTTTTTGACCCGGTCGGGTGAGGCATTTAGTCGGCTGGTGTCCGAGGGTGGGCAACGGATCACCCGACGCAGCTTGTGCACCCAGTACGTGGCAAACAATCCTGAGGATGTCGGTTTGTTCGCGAAGACAATGCCTGTTGGCGTCCATCTCCAGCCGAAATCCTACATACTGGGCGGCAAGTCTGCAATTCAACTGCAAGATTCTACGATCAGCGGCATCATCAGATCCAACGGAAGGCGCCTACGGCAAAGAAGGCGTTTGTGTATGAACTAACATATGCTATGTACTAATAAAGCTAGCTGGATAGATGAATTAGGCTTTGATGAGTCTTGAACTTTAAAAGTACACATTCGTATGGTGCGGGCACAACGCTTGATCTACGAGCTATGTAGTTTCTTGCTGATTCATATAATCAAAATTGGCTATCTCTTATATTTAGTATGATGCGCGCACCATCATCGACTTAAATGTACTTCGTACTCCCGGCGGGAAATGATTGTCCTAGCAAAATCTGCAATTCTGCCAACTGTACTACCCCAGTTATGCCAATTAGCACATTTTAATTGTCCTCAGCTGTCCTTTTCGGCACATTTGGCACAGTTATGACACAATTAGGTAAATCAGCAGAACGACAATGTTCTATGGGGGGCATTTACGCTCGTAAGAGTGTGCGCACTAGCGTATATCCGCTTGGATATGCTAAACCTTCAGCTACAATGGCTACGCAACAACACGATCAACGTCACCTCATTCGCGCATATTTACTGTGAGCAACGCTGCCGTGCCTGGTTCGCGCAGTTCAATAAGGAAAGACACTGCAGAAGCTGCTCGGCTGGGCTGGGAAGTCATGCCCCGCCCTCCATACTTGCGCCTGATCTTGCGCCATCAGACTACCACTTGCACCTGTTCCGCTCTATGCAGAACCACATAAATGGCGTGACGTTAAAAGACGAGGAGGTGAAAGCCTGGCTCGAGCAATACTTCAAATTGCTGCCACTTGAATTATCAAGAAGGGAATTCACGATCTCATCGCCAGATGGCAACAGGTCATTGATCAGGATCGTGATTATATCCTGGAATAGAAACTGTTATGAGATTGGAAAAATGAATTCAAAGTTGAGTAAAAAAACGCTCGAAACTCTTGTTACAACCAAATAATATATATAGTAATCTATAGAGTAATCTACCAGTCGTCTACGGGTAAAATTCAGGGGTTTCTTTGTCTGGCTCTATTTTCTCTATTTTCTGGATTCTTGATTTTTAACTGGCTTATTCTCCCTTGTATGGGGCTGAGCGGGAACAGCAGCGGCTATGTCTATGGGAAAGTGGCTGGCGGTTAAAAATCTCTGATGAATTCAATAAAAAATGCTGTACAACCGCCTGAATCTCCGCAGCAGAACTCTGGCGGTCTGCATCGATGGCAAAGCACTATCTCGCTATTCTGATTTGCTGCATCATGGTAGCCACGTCTGTAGCCTCTGTTAGCAGCCTCCACAAGGAGCAGAAGCAGCAGCAGCAGCAGGATTTCTGTACTAGCCGCGACGACAGCGACTGCAACAAAGTTCCACCCAAGTCAGACGTCGCCACTGATCGTTGCTCCGAGTGGGCCCGCGCCGAAGCCGCCTCGGAAACTGTGCCAGACTGGCTACACCGGCTGCGCATCCGCTATCCTTGTCCGAGCGATGCGGCCGCTGCTACTGCTGCTGTTAACGATGGAACCTGGCGGAGCGACTTTTGCTGCCGTGGCGCCGCGTCTAGTTCGACGAATGCAGGCTCATGGCTAGCAGCACCCAGCTGGCTGAAGTCCTGGCTGTGCGGCGGCCCAGACTGCGGCTTCCACATCGGGGCGGACTTCTGCGTGCGCAGCTGGCCGCTGGAGCTGCCTGACGGAACGTCGGCCAGGCAGCAGTGCTGCTACGACGATCATGGTCAGCTGCTGACGGACCCGACGGTTGGCGCCGGAACATCGGATCGACGAGCGGACATCTTCGGCCACTGGTCGGTGGATGTCCGTCCGTTTTTGGCCTGCTGCCAACTGACCGACGGAAGCAATAAGCTGGCTATGAAGAGTCCCAGCTGCGCTGTGTACTATAGCAGACGGCCACCGAATTTCAAATGAGCAAATTCGACCGTTTATTAGCACCAACAATATTAAACTCCAGTAACATACATGTATAGGTACCGTGCAGGTTCTTGCAACGTGGTGTTTGCTTGATTTTCTCTTTTATAGCATATGAATTATGTGATAAAGTAGATTAAAAATCGTCAGGTTACGATTTGGACCGGGTCCTGATTGTCCAGTTAATAGTCGCTGGAGGGTTGCGCCCGGGCACCCTGGCGCAACGCCTTCGGTAACATCGTCCCGCAACCAGCGCTGAATTCTTCCGCTGACTCCTCGATCAGCACATGCAAGCGCGCCCATACTCTAAATAGGCACGCACTCATACACTCGCTCACACAGGGTGTACAGCGGCTCCGGCCTCTGAATCGTCAGGCATTCTCTGTGCCTCGGGGGGTTGGCCCTCATGGCTGTGAATCGCACGAAAAACCCACTGGTCAGTTTTCGAGCACACACAAGCCCACGAGCATACGAGCTCTGTGATCCACAAGAATTTGACATGTATATGTGTGTCCTCGACCGGTAGATATTCGATGAGCCGTTGGAGCATCGGCGTAGGAACGGGGGGACAGTGGGGCCATGGCCTCCCTCCGCTTTTTAAATGGGGGCCAGTAATGGTATGTGCCCCCCCATTTTAAAAGTAAAATGTAGACTTCTTGCTTATTTTTGGTTTTTGCTGCTTTGCATGAATGCATTTTGCTGCAGGGCAACAAAACATAGCGCCTGCAGCGCCAAAATGAGTGCCTGCGGCGCTAAAATGAGTGCCTGCGACGCTAAAATGAGTGCCGCCTAAAATGAGTGCCTGCGGCGCTAAAATGAGTGCCTGCGGCGCTTTATAAAATGAGTGCCTGCGGCGCTTTATAAAATGAGTGCCTGCGGCGCTAAAATGAGTGCCTGCGGCGCTTTATAAAATGAGTGCTGACAAGACGGGATTCTGAAAAAATAATTGGTACATATAGTAATGTGCATTTTCCATATAAAAAAATCCAACCCGGAAGCGTACCCTGTGCGCCCCCCCCCCCCTAATCCGCCACTGAACCTGCCCCCACTTTTTAAAACGTTCCTACGCTTATGCGTTGGAGAAAATGGTCTGTAATTAATGCTCGGTTTCAGTAGAGAATTCAGTTTCCTTATTTTTACTGTTATTAGTACCGCTATGTCGAGTAGTAACTATATCTCGCAACTTATGGAACCGGTTGGGAAAACCTGAATTAGTTACTGTAGTATGTTTACTTAAAGATTATTGTGTAAACGAATAGTAGAAAATATATTGCCGGGTTCGAATCATGCTCTGTCTACTTTTAAGTACGAGTACTTCATGCACTCATAGAAAACTGAAGTAGACGAACGTACGCTATACCCAGAGAACATCGCGCGCTATTATAGAATTCCAACAAGTGCTGAGAAAGTGAAGCCGATCTTATTTTTATTCAGTCAGAATCGCTCCAAAAGCGATTGACAAGGCGAAAGAGGGAACTCGTGCAGATTTTCGGCGACTGTTGAATTTGGCTGCAGCACATCTTACAGGCTACGCGAGGCATGCAGTGACCGGCATAACCATTCGAAGTAAGCAGATGTGCGAACAAAATACTTGTCTATGGCCAAAAGAGAAATTAAAGTAAGTGAAGCCATTTTCGCGCAGTCGGTCACTTCCCTTTTGACCATAGACAGTATTTTGCTGGCAGTTCTGCTTACTTTCCAATCAACTTAGCGATGCTAGTCGTCTACCAGGCAGAATGTAGACCATATGAACTTTTCCATTAGATCGCACATGACTGTTTAACTGTTTGATCAATTGTCATCCTGGTGTTTATGACCATAGACTATGGCTTCTGCTGCTATCAAGCATTAGCAATTAAAAGAAAAGCGAAGGACAATAAATTTATTATTTATTATAAGCTAATACATTTATTAAAAGCGAAGAATGGATTTTTCCGTTGATTCAAGTTCAGGTCAACTTATGCGAGACTTTCGCGATGACTCCCATGCTGATTAATGGTGTTCAGTAATGACCATAAAGTTCATTCCCACTGGCTCGGGCAGAAAAAAATGATAGAAAAATATGAATGGATTCTGACCGTACAGAGTTTTGTTTTCATTGGAAATATATAGTTGCTAGCTGGCTAGTTGGCAACTGTTCGAAAACTACAAACTAAAAAACTGCGACTCTTGTAAGTTTGTCTGATTATTTGGTAACTGTGCTAGAAAAAGAATATATAGTCTATTATAATTGAGCTTTTTATGATTGGCATTTTGTTGGCCTGTTAAGTGGCTAAGATTGCTGGTAAACTAACTCAAAACGGAAACAAGCAGTTTAGCAAAAGGCTAACGTTTGATCATGTTTCGATAGAGGTATATTATCAATATCAATATCAACTAATCCAAAACTGGATCGAAAACAAATTGCTCATAAGCATTAGAAACAAAAATAAACTGAAAATTAACAACTGATTTATTGCAAACCAGGGCAGACAGAGGCTAGGCCAAGGCTCAGCAAACTTTTTTTACTTCAAGGGCTAGGATAGAGAACATAGCGCATGATTGCGGGCCAGAGGAGGGGAGAGAGGAGAGGGAAGAGAGATAGGAGAATGGAGAGGAGAGGAGAGGAGAGGAGAGGAAAGAAGAGGAGAGGAAAGAAGGGGAGAAGAGGGAAGAGAGAGGAGAGGAGAGGAGAGGAGAGGAAAGGAGGGGAGAGGAGAGGAGAGGAGAGGAGAGGAAAGGAGAGGAGAGGAAAGGAGGGGAGAGGAGAGGAAAGGAGAGGAGAGGAGAGGAGAGGAGAGAAAAGATGAGAGGAGATTAGAGAGAAGAGCTGAGAAGAGAGCCAAACCTTGAGCGGGCCGAATTGCTATTGTGAAATTTAAAAGGATCCGAGGGCCGGATACAGAGGCTTTGCGGGCCGAAGTTTGCCGACCCCTGGGCTAGGCCTATCCAATTGCAAAGCAGATATTACAAACCGATTTTTGGCAAAGATGAGTTTTCTATTAAAAATGCTTCACACAGGACACACTCGAGATTTTTCGAGCGTTCATAAAATCACAACAAAGAATATATAAAACGCGAAACTGCGTCCAGCTAACAATAAATAAAGAAGCCAACACATTGTTGTCAGAACTAGAAAAAAATGCAAACTGAACAAGAATGCCTCTTGGTCTATAGTCAGAGGGGCGCTACAGAGAAAAATGTAACAATAATTAAATCAACATTATTTTTTCACAGAATGAATACCTGAAACTGAAAGTAGCATTAAAGTTAAACTATCAATCATTAGTCAATTAATGGTTAATGATCTCGTCGAAACCCAAATCAATATTGTCAGTATTTTGACAACATTGGATAGCTTCCTGATCTGGTATGGAATTACAATTACTTTCCATGACTGGATCCTCTACATATCCTTCATCCCAGTCATCAACAGTGACTGGTAGATCTGCCTGTACAACACTAGGCCTAGCCATACTTGCATCACAATTGATGTTATTCTGTTGAGCAGCAGTAGCACTATACTCAACAACAATTGTTGGTCTCTTTAATGGAATATGAATTGTCTGCCACTGTAGTTGTTGATGCTCTTCTAAGTGAATGCCTGATCGTTTTCGGCAGAACCTCATGGCAAATAAAGTCATTGACATGTTGCAGAATATGGCCTAGGCCTGGAAATTAAAAATTAAATAAGCAAAGTTGAATTAGTAGAGTACTACAGTTATATAGCATTGTTTGTAACTATCAATATATGGCACTATTAGCTAATTTGAATCTAGTGTACAATCCTATAAAAAATTAATCTTAAGTCAATCACTATTAGATAACAAAAATATTATATTCTTTAAGATTTATTGTTTGCTATAAATATCTATATATAACATATTATAATTTATATCAACTTTTGGATTTTTAATATCTTTCCATTTAGAACCAAACAAATAACTTATTAGAGTAAAGCTTTCTTAAGATTTGAGTCAAAGATTGTTATATACTACTATGGAAGTTTCTAGTTTCTTAGAAATGTTTTACTTGTAAATTTGTGAGAAAAAATGTTGTTTCAATTTGCAAAATATAATTAATATTTATACCTAAAGACTAAGGCTTTAGTGCTATGATTCTCTAATCTTGGTAATATCTAGGACTAGAGATAATATATACTAGGCCTATACTAATAATCCCAGCAGAAAATGGTATGGCGTTTTTCACACTATAGGACACTTGTTGACATTGGGCCAAAATGACAATGTTGTGACAGTGCAAAGGGGTCTGCACCAACACTGCAAAATGACACTCCATGTGAAAAAGTAAAAAAAGTGACATTGAACTGATGGTGACTGACACTTAAAATATGATAGTGGTTATCACTGTTGAGTTTGGCTAAAACAACACTGCCTAACGACACTAGTCATCTGACACTTATCTGACACTTGTCTGATACTCATCCGATACTTGTCTGACACTCATTTGACACTGCTCAATACTTGTCTGACACTCATCTGACACTGCCCAACACTTGTCTGACACTCATCCAACACTCGTTTGACACTCATCCGACACTCGTTTGACACTCATCCGACACTGCCTGACACTCATCTGACACTCATTGGACACTCATCCGACAGTCATCTGACAGTCATCTGACACTGCCTGAAACTGGTATAGCAAAGCTAATCAAGAAGTAGGGAATGAATTTTTGTATCCAAAGAAGTAAGTTTGCTTAGTCTGTCTATTAAGCAAATTGTGTATTTCTTTTTTATTCACTAAGTATTGCACAAAAAGATGTTGGGTCACAAAAAGATATTCAGGTCACTCGATACAGTCAGTGCATTTTAAGAACACTTCAGTAAGTTCCCGTGCAAGCCTTGCCACTGGCTTCACCTACCATATCAGCCTTGTTGCTAGCATCATCTTCCTCGTCACTGTTGTCATCTGTCTTGTCGCCACCATCACTCGCCTTGTCGTTGATGTCGCCAGCCTTATCGCTGCCGTCACCTGCCTTATCGCCACCATCATCTGCCTATTGCTGCCGTCACCTGCCTTATTGCTGCTGTCACATGCCTTGTCATCGCCAATGTTCATCTTCTTTCTCACAGCTTCTGACGTGTGACTGTATAGATGCAGAATTCTGTGCAGACTGATGCTTTTCAGCCCCATTGAATCTAGATAAGATTCAATGGCTGTTATTTTATGTTTGTTGGCAGCCAGTCTGTTAGCGCCATCTTTGATGGCTCTTTTTTTGTAAGATGTTTTGGCCTTTTCCTTGGGTATGAAACATGCCCAGAGGAGAACTAATAGACCTCTGTCCAATGCTGTGGTATCAGACTTCTCTCAGCCTTTTTTTCCCTGCTTGATTGTTTTCTGGGAGTCACCTTTGTTAGAACTAGCAGATGCAACCTTTAAGTACTCACAAAAAGCTCATTTTGCTGTGGCAAGGGTACTGGCTGGAATTTTGATATCTGCATTCAGGTTAACATAACTTGCCTGAGCCTGGTTTGAAGCATCCTTGCCAACTTCAAACAGACCACTGCTCTGTAGCAATGACATATCTTTTCCAGCACTATTGCTATTTGGGATGATGCTGCAGACCACTATACTCTCCAGCGCTTTTGTAGCCTCATGCAGTCTGGCAGTCATCTCCGGACTATGACTGAGTGACGGAGATTGTAGCTATGACTTTTTTGCTATCCTTGACAACATTTAGATTTCAAATCATAGCCAGTGAGGCATCAGTGAGATTCTACTGATAGCAGGTCAGGATGAGGCCTCTAGGATGCAGCACTCAGTCTCAAGCATCTTGACACTCCATTTATACTTGTCTAGTATCTGTTCTGCACTTTGTCTGTTGGCGGCCACCAACAAGCGCAACTTCTCAACTTGTTCTTGCAACCACAAGATCTCTGCCATGAACAGAGCAGAACAAGTCTTTGTCATGCAGCCACATGTTTTTCTCCATTTCGGTATACAAACTCAAAAGGTCTTGCTGCAGAGCAGGGCAACGAGTGCAGCCAAGTAGATGGTTGGTACTAGTGACTATAGCCTTCAGCACTTTAAGGCAACTTCCAATTCTCCCTTAGTGAAGTATGGGCCCTTGAAAATTGTGGCTTTGTGCAGGGCTTTGTGCAGGGCCTTGTAGATGAAAAAAGTCAACCACTGACAGTCTGATACTGACTGTTTTGCATGATTGGCAGCAAATTTCAGTTTACTTTCAAGTAAACAACAGTCAGTGTGTGTACTTAATGCCAAAAATATATACATCTAAGTTACAAGTGAGGTAGGAGCCAAATGACTGTCAGATGAGTGTTGAATGAGTGTTGTAGGGCAGTGTCACATGTTAGCATGCCAGCAACAGTCTAGGCCAATGTTATATGGCAGTGTTGCATATCAGTGTCGTGCCAGCAACAGTAGAGATAAGTGTCATTTAGTGTCATTTCTAGAAAGCTGTGACAGTGCGAGTGTCCTTGAGTGTCACAACCATGCTAACCATTTTATGCCAAGAATATACTGCTTAGGCCTATAGAAATATACAAAGACACTATAGAATTATACTAAGATACTACTAAAACTATACTAGTTATGCTAATACATTGCTAAAAAAGTAGAATTGAACACTATAACAATATTGGTAATAGCTATGAGATCATACATGCGCAACCCCCCTGATTTACACTGGCCATGGGACTTACTTTTTTTACCAAAAATGCGAAATACCTGTGAAAGAAACTAAAGCAACATTAACACAATTTTGGGTAAACGGCAGAAGTAACTATGACTGTCTTACAAGGGCTAAATGCCTCGTCATCTAATTAGTATTACGTCTGTATTCTTTGGGGTGGGCATTTTTGCGACTTACCCCTGGTCCGCCACAATTTACGGTGGCCAGATTGGCTAGGTCGGCCAGCAGTTGCGCATGTATGTATGAGATGAGATCATTTATTAGGTAGAACAACAAGTACCATTACAATTTGGTATTGGTGATATCAACAGAATATACTATTGTACCACTAGTTTTTGGTTTCTAGTTCATTTGTCCATTGAGAGTTTGTTTGCTAGGTAGACAAAAAGCCTTCTTCTTCTAAAACTATTTGTCTGCACGGACCACATAGGTGAGGCCAAGGGCAAATGTCTTCTATTTTATCCCTTCTTCAATCTTGTCTATTTTTCCCCTCCTTTCTTTGCTATCTTTTCTCTCTCTTCTCTTTTCTGTTCCCCTTCTTATTACTTTCTCCTTCTTTCCTCTCTCCTTTCTCTTCCCTTTCTACGTTTTTCATATTGTTTAAGTAACTAATACTAAAGTAACGAAATCTCTAGTTCTTACCAAGATTTACAATGGCAATAGCCTACTTATCAGTTGGCTTCCAATAAGCCTCCTTTGCTATCTACCTTCTTTGATAGTGGCAGATACTAAGTGGCTTCCCCATTGTCTTCATTTATCTTAACTTAAACCCCTACCATTCCAACCCTAATGTGCATATAGTGTCAAAATTTTGTTCAAGTCCTTGACCCTAGGGACTTGAAAGCTCCCTTTGTATTGAAAGTGAAAACATATCTTAACTTTAACTTTCCCCTATTTTAATCCAACCTCAATGTGCATATAGTGTCAAACATTTTTGTCTTATTTGCTTGAATCCCTAATTATAATGACTTAAGAGCTTCTCTTACATTGAAAATGAAAATAGGGCCTATTTATCTTAAATTCAATCTCTAACATCCCAACTCCATCCTAGTCCCCAACCCTAGGAATTTAAGAGCACCCCTTGAAAGTGAAAACATTAGGCCCTAATCATAACATTAGCCCCCTACCACTTAACTACCATAGCATATATGCAGCATCAAAACCCTACTGCTAAGTCCCCAAATCCATGCAGAAGTAGGGACTTAAGACTTAAGAGCTCCCCTTTGAAAATGAAAAAATCATCTTGACTTTAGCTCCTACTATCTAACCACAACATGGCATTGACAATCTATATTGATGCTTGAGTCCTAACTTAACTTCCAGGACTTATAAGTTCCCCTCACCTTGAAACTAGCAACATTCATTTATTTCTACTAGGCCTATCTTAACCTTATCAAATTAATAACTTTGATAGTCTTTAAATAACTAATTAAGTAATATTACTAGATATAGGAACTAGATATAAGAACTATGTGTTCCTGTAACCATAATCTTTATCCATATGCTTTGGCAAAAAACCTAAATATCCATAGCTTCCCATAGCCATATCTGTAGCTATAGTAGAACTATATATTTCACAATATATATCTAATATCTATAGAAAGAATAATAAGCTTGGTTAAAAACCAGTGGAGCAAGTAAAATTATAAAACATAAGAACTAAGCAACATATCAAAAAACCAGGGGTGAATCTAGAAACTTTTTGAGGGGGGGGGGCAAGCTATACCAAGCAAATAAACTCTAACACTAAAAATATACCTTGAATAGTTATAGGCCAAAAATTATGGCCCATTTTTGGCTCATGGCCACCTTGGCTTCTGTCAAAAACACAATATGCTATGAGTTCAATATTGATTTACTTTGTCTTTAGTGGCATCACTAAATCAAGCTAAAAAACTAAAACCTGCACTGTACTCAAATTCATGTTGGTAAATAGTGTGAATGATTTGTTGTTGTTAATAGGGGGTGGAAAGCCAGGGGCTTACCGCAGATCAGCCTGAAAGGGGGCTCTACCGCAAGGATCTGAAAGGGTCATACTGCCAGGGGCATGTAGCCCAAGAGGCCACAATTGAGACCAGAGCTCAGGACTCTAGTGAGAGCCTAGTGAATTGGTGCTACTAGCCCAAACCTATGGTACAAGACACCGCCAACCCAAAAAGTGGAATCAGGGATGGTGCTAGGACCGAGTCCACACAGGCCACCACCCAGCAGACAAGTCCTCGGGAGTGCGCAGAAAAAGTTGGAATTAGCGAAAAAAAGCTTGGGTTACTAATAAAAATGGTCCGAGAGCGGGGAAACCCCAAAGTCTATGGAAATGGCTTGTTTCCGAGGGCGAGACTCCAGACAGGAAGACCGTCTACCGGGTACAAACCCAAGGGTATCGCCTATCCAGTATCCAGCTCTGCTCAATATTGGAGGCCAGGCCAAGGGGTCGGTCGGGAAGGGGTACAAGGGGCAAGAGGACCCGGACTCAGCCGGTATCCCCGAATCGGGCAAACTCATTCCCCAGGACACCAGTCCACTGTCAGGATGAGAGCCAGAGACACTTAGGCAGGGAGACAGCCAGAGGAGCCAGCAGATGGACCAAGGACAGCCAACAGCGAACAGCGCAGGATGGACCGGGCAGGGAGGGCAGAGGTTATAACTCCGGATAATTACAGTAAAGATTTACAGTAAAGATTATACTAAATTTCATCTACTCTGCAATCTTTCTGCAATCTGCAGAAAGGGGCCGAGGTTTTAGCTGATAGGCTAAAAACTTTCTTTGCAGTAAGGAACTATGAGCATACTTCATAGAAAACAGAAACTTTGAAATTTACTTTCTGAATTAAAACAGAAAATATATTGAATTTTGTAAAAATGAGTCAAAGGCAGTCCAGCTGAATATAAAACTCAATATTAAGAAAAATAATCATTTGAATAAAGCACAATGGTGAGTCAGAATTGAATTCAGACTATTGATAGAAGTGTGTGGATTACTGACTAGTTTAAAGCGGAGATTCATCATTCAGGACTGGTCAGCAGGAGAATTTAATTTCAAAAGTCACTTATTTCGCTCACTTTGTCATCGGCTTAATTGAATCAGAGTTTTTGACAACTGAATCATGAAGATGTTGTCGTAGGCCTAGCGATTGGCTATCTCAAAGTAAATTTTAGGAATGCTATTTCGCTTAAAAGCCTTAAATAAGGAATGCAAAAAACAAGAAGATAATTGCAAACATGTGCATTCTTTTCAATTGATATTGTTGACGAAAGTAGGCCTAGGCCTATTATGACAAATATTATGACGAATATTTTTTGTTTCACATGTGGAACTTGCAGCATTGTTGGGTGACAGTATTTTGTAATTGGAAGGTAATAAAATAAAAGTACGGGCCAAGAGTTTTGAAACAGGTTTAAGTAGGTCTAGGCCTAGCCATAGTAGAATAGTCAAAAGTTCAAAGAATAGTACTAGCCACCTTTCCTGTCAATTGTACATTTAGGGTTGGCTTTAACTGTTTGATATAATATACAGGGCTTCCAGCACATTTAGCTTGTGGTGGTATTGAATCTAGTCAATAGGCATAGGCCTAATTTTAAACTTCTGATCATTTATTTATTTTTAATGTTGATATATTGCATATTAGCAAATGGTCATATATTTGTTATATGACTTAATAGAAGTTAATTTCTTATTTTAAGGCATGAAAGTGAGGCTTAAAAGAAAAAATTGGTGAGGCCTAATAGGATTGCATGGTTTGCACCTATACTATAGGGGCCTATTTATTCCTATATACAATTTTTTGGCACATAGGGCATGTGGATGTGCTCCCCTATTAAGTTGGATTTTTTTTTGGAAAATATGCATTATCTTATCATGTATATATCTTATGTATATATACAATATGTACCTTAGTAGGCCTAATCTCAAATTTGTACAGGCAGACTATGCCCCACTCCTTATTCAAAATTTTCTAGATCTATACCTAGTGGCAGAAACAGGAAGGTAGGGGTAACCAGCTGCCTCCCTCTTGCTATAGTTGGACTTGCATGTATAATTATAAAGGAAGAATATTGCAATTTTTGGGCTTATTTTGGGCAAATCCAAAAAGTTACAGTAATCTCTCTTATTTTGGAAATCTTAGATGTGCCACCCAAGGTGAAATTTATCCTAAAAACAATTAATATATTTTGCATAGAAAGTGAAAAATAGATGCATATATGCACATAAAACTTCATTAAAAAATTTCTTTGGTCCTAAAAAAGCTTTAATAAATTAGTATTAATACTAATGTTGCCATTGCTACATTTAAATCTAACAATATATGCACTCTTCTAGCAAAAATCCACTGTTCTGTGCACTTTTCTTTGTTAATTTTTTTGTTTTGCATGCTTGATGTATGAAGAATACCTTGGCCCACCATTGAGGGTAGGCCTATATATGCATATTCTGTATAAAAAACAAGCTAATAATGCCAATAGTTTAACCTACTCATTTATTTATTATTATTGTAAAAATGACTATGCCTAAAAATTGGGGGGGGTCTATTTTTTAATTTTGAACTTAATTTTTAATTTAGGCCTATAATTTAGCCTTGATAGTAAGCCTATCAAAAAGCAAACTGGGATACTAAATGCTAGATACCAAAAACTAGACACTAAAAAACATCGATAGGCCTAGGCCATAGATACTAGAATTAGAATAACTAGATATGTCACTTACAAAAAATGCATTCAACTACTCTTTTTGTAGTACCGAAAGTAGCATTTTTTGAATTTTTTATATAAGGAATAACTTTTAATGCAATTAGAATCTTTTAACTATCTTAAAAAAATGTCCTGGTATGGTTTTTGCTAGGCTTTATTGGAACAGGGCTACCCAAATTATTATCTTTAAATGCAGAGACTTGTTAAAACCTACTTTTTTATTCTTTTGCTTTCAAATTTAAGATAGCACACAAATTTCAAAACTAGAAAGATTGAGTAAGATTTTATTTAATTATTTCTGCATACACAAAGTAACAAATTAAATGGCTAAACATTTTCAAGTAGGGTTATTCCATGATAGGGTCATCAAAGGTATAGAAATTTTTTTAAAAATTATTTGCAAATGTGAATATTTCATTTTGCATATAATTATGTATAGTTTCATTTTTATGTAGTTTCATACACATTTATCTACCTCTAGGTATATATATTTTGTTTTGATCATGGTACCTTTGCAAGATTTTAAATGTCCCGCGGGACATTATAAAAAGTTTAATCTAGTTTTCAATAAGAAAAAAAGTTAATAAACATAATGCATCAAGTGCATAAATAATAAAAATCTTTCTTTCTTATATCTAAAGACTGAAATTATAAAATTCTATGATCTAATATAGTTCTATCTATCATAATTTTTTATTTCAAAAAGTTTGACTTCCCTTTTTTAAGTGTTAAAAACGACCATCATTTTTTTTACAAAAAGTTGTTGTACTAATTTTCAAGAGGTTTATAAGTTGATAATTTTTTGCTAAAATATTTTCTGAGCCTATATTTAAGTTTATAGTCATTTTTGTTAGTTTATGATAAGTGTAACATGCTAAAAAAACCCTGCAAAGTTACCTAACGACCATCATTTTCTGGTATTCTGAAATTTGTTGATCTTCATAAAACCTGAATTACTATCATTTATTCCTAAATTTTATACAAAAAACTGAATTTACTGATATTCTAAAATCATGTCTTTTTTAATGTGAATTACTTATTCAATTTCTCTTTCAAAGTTTTTACAGTTTTGATTGTAAAGAAAAATATAGTGGAATTCAAGTCTTTTATTAAAAATGTATACTTTCAATTACTTGTTTGATACCTTAAAATCATTTTCAACCTGCACTATTAAAAAGGTTGTTCCAATTACTAACCATGCACCTAAAACTCTCCACTTTAGTTTGCAATGCACCTTAACACATGCCCCAATCTTCAGCATAAGTAGTCTAACTAGACTCAAGTTTTTACTATCCTTTGGTGCTACTGCTTATTGCCTAACAAATAATCTGTATTTGCCTTTGGTTTTATTAATTGTTATATTCTATTCTTTGAATTCTTGAATAGATTAGGACTGTCCATCTTTATGATCATATGTTGAGTTGTGCAATCATGAAGTGATGTTTTTGTTGAAGGTGCATAAGTACATTTGATCTGAAATGTGAAACAGGTATAATAAATTTTATGGTTAGACAAGCAAGTTATAGTTTTTATATGAACAACTATGGATTATAAACAATCTTTTAACCAAGATTGTATCTAAAAATAAAGAATCCTAATACACTTTTTAAAACTGAAGGTCGTTTTTTTGAAACAAACGACCGTCAGTCAACGACCGTCATTTAAGAAAAAATGTGCAACACAGTTAAAGTTATCTACTAAAATGTAATAATTGTTTGTAACCATTCATCTAGCTATTGTTTACTACAATTAATGATCAATTGAGACACAAGCTTGCCTGATTCGCAGGAATCTTAAACTTAAGTTATAAAGTTGGATACATAAACTTTCACCAAAAACGACCGTCATCAAAAGTTTCTCTCTGCTAAATCAACACAGTAAGACAAATGACTTTAAAATTTATCTCATCTTAATCTAGAGGTCACGCCCATAAATATAGAACTCACAAAGTCTCAATTTAGTTTGTCTTTTGTATGATTACTGATTATTATTTGCTCCAACCCAACGACCGTCATCTCGTGGAATTACCCAGTAAGCAAAAATTGCTTAATTGCCTGAATGCTTAATAGTAATCTTGAAACATAAAAATTAGTTGCTTTTTTGCTTTTTAAATTGCACATCACTTGATGGCAGCAACTTGCAGTCTCCGCATCTTTTTGCAATACAAGTGATGCAACCATAAGCAAACAAATGTTTTGAAGATACTACAATATGCTTTATCAGAGTGTGAACTACATGTTGGAAAGTGGATTTCTTTAGAAAAAAGCTTTTTGATGATCAGTGCAGCTACTTTTAGATGTAAAATGTTGGTCTTAACTTGCACCACAAAGAAAGCTTCCATTTTGGAAAATGCTTTAAGGGTTGCAACTGATAGTTGCATCAATCTGCTAATTGTCTGTAAGTGCAGCTTGTTCTTTAAATGCACACCTAAAGGCCAGCGCCAGTCAGCAGCTCTTTGCATGCACAATAGTTGAGGACACAGCTGCTCTTGAGCACAAAGCTGCCTACATACTCGGTGGCTTCAGCAAGAATTAGATCTGTATTAGATGCAGGCTGCAATGCTTTCAATTGGACCCTGGTTGTTAAAGAGCCAGTTTAAGATACACAGCTGACATTTGCTGAAGCAGACTCAATAGAAATAGACTCAATAGAAGCAGACTCAACAGAAGCAGACTTGAGACCAATTGTAACAGCAGCTGGTGCATCCCTCATCTTCACAATTCCATGCTGCAGAATCAAGGCAATTGAGTCTATTTGCTGTCACGGATTTAGTGGCATAGCCAGGAATTTCAATTGGAGAGGGCCAAGTTGGCCTGGCTGGCCATGCCTTATCCCATTGCCACTTTTAGTGCCATAGGCACTCATTTTGACACTGCAGGCACTCACTTTGGCACTTTGGCACTGATTTTAGTGCTGCAAGCATTCAATTACCTCATGGTTTTTGGTACCTGCCACACCCAACCTTACCCTCATCTCACCTAGGCGATTGGGGGGGGGGTGCTTCCCCAGCCCCCTGGCTATGC
The DNA here is from genome assembly GCA_002269645.1 of Macrostomum lignano. Classification (NCBI taxonomy): domain Eukaryota; kingdom Metazoa; phylum Platyhelminthes; family Macrostomidae; genus Macrostomum; species Macrostomum lignano. Next base: position 100,095 of record NIVC01001985.1, read on the forward strand.
CATTGCATGGATCTCAATGCTCCAATAAATGCTGTAAATTTGGGCTTCTCATAAAAACATTTCAGCCTCTGATGATGCTAAAGAGGTTTTGGAATGCATTGATATATAATACAATGCAAGTGATTATATTCCAATGTGATTAATAGCCATTATTACTCATATTGATTTATATGCTCACTCACTTCTATATGATCTTGAATCAGCCTGCAAGTACAGATGAAGTCAAAGCCTTTATCATTGATCAGCACAGTTGACAGCTTGCATATTGCTATGGCTGAAAGGCACCAGGCCTCTTGAAACTTCATCTTGGACTTTTGTGCTTTGCCATTCCTAGGGAAAAACCCCAAGCTCTCCAGAAAGTCTTCAGCCTTGTGCAGCTCACTTATTTGGGCAGCAAGTGACTTAATAGGAGATTGGTTTCTTGAAGCCTTTGTCAAACATGTGCATGGAGTTCAGCATATTGAACATGTCATTCACTCACTGTAGAAACTCAGCCATCTGCAATGTGCTAAGCTCCATTTCCCAATGGTGCACCAGTGTTTGAATACTAGTAGATATTGAATGGCTAAGTATTTGAGCTGCAATTAAGACATGTATCTTCTGGTCAAGTGGCAAGGTGATATGTGCATCACTCAATTGATTTGCCAATCGAAAAGAATGGTGCCATCTGCTTTGTAAAATTCTTCTACATGTAGCCATTTTGCAAGCTTATTATTGTCAAAAGCCATGTGGTTCTTTGTGAGAAAATTTTGCAGGTTTTTAAGGCAATATGGTATGTCTACGATGATGTATATAGACTTTAGGCTCACAAGATGATGGAAAAATGGTGTGGATAGCAATACTTGGAAAATTAAAAAGATTATTTTGGATTAGACTATTATTTAAATATTAGATTAGACAAGTGTAATTCAATTATTTTATAGTTTTTTATAATGCTACTATTTATTCATTTTTTTATTTTAGGAATATTAATTGCAAATGTAACTTATAAATTGGTAGAGAAATTCCCATTGTGTTGTCTCTTGGTCAGCAACAAGAGCCAATATTCAAACCCCAATTTAGTGACTTGCCTGGAGACACTTGTCAATTGCAGAAGCAAAGCCCATCTGCCCAAAAGTTTGATAAACAGAGTAATAGGCAATAGCCTGCTTCTAGTTGCCTGAAACTCCTTGTAAGACAGTGACAATGGCTTCATTGATTGGCTTTAGAAGTCCCTGAGCATCTTTAGTGGAGTTGTCTAGGTCGAAGCCAATTACTTCATCCTTATGCTGATCATAGCAAACGCTAGGTTATAGGCTCATCCTATCAAAGCACAGGGTTGCTAGGTGCAGGTGATCTGATTCCATACCAAGCTTCTGCTTCAATAACACCACTGTTGTTGAGCAGACTCATGCAACTTGAAGAATCAACATGTACATGTCCAGTGCTTAAGTGCAGACTCCGAGGGAAGAGGCAATTGCCACTGCTTTCTTAGCATCTTATATGCAGCTAGACTCTTATGGTGAAGCTTTATTGACAAAGTCAGGTCATATTTTGACCATCCCTATTGGAATAAATGTTGAAAACCTGTGGACACGCACTTTAGAAAAGAAGTCAAACTATTTTACCACACTTTAAGATTATTAGAGATGTTCCATTTCATTGAAATCAAAATTTGCTAACTTTCCAAAATTAAAATTGAAATTTTCCGAAATCAAAATTCAGAAAAACAAAGTTTAGTATGACTAACACTCACTATTTTACTTTCATTTACTGCTTATGCAAAAGGAAATACATGTATATGTAGCAGAAATTAGTTTATTTTTAGCAACTTTTTTAGACACTTCCAAAATTTTGACTTCTAATTTTTTTGAAATTGTAATTTGATTTGCTCTTAAAAATTCAAATTTTGGAAAATGAAATCAAAATTTTGGAACTTCTCTAAGCTTTATAAATTACAAGTGTATAGGCACCTTCTACAGAGGTATTAGACCCCTTTCCATGTATATGTATTTGCTAGAGCAGCAGCTAGCAGGAAAGGGCAGTGTGCACACAGGTGCTGCACACCTGTGCGTGTATTGCACTTTAGAAAAATTTCAAAGGTGCACCAGATGCCATCCGCAGTTTTACAACTTTTTCCTATAGGGTTGACCAAATCATTTTGTCTTATGGTATATTGCATTGCTTCAGAATTTGACTTTCTTTGTCTTCCTGATCTGTTGGTGCTAGTTGATCGCTTGCTGTCTGTGTATATACTGACGTGCCTTCTTTAGTTTACTTATGTTTTTCATGCTTTGTTGACGAGGCCATAGGTTGTATGCAATCCTGAAGTCCAGATAGCAGCAACAGTAGTAAAGTATGAGCAGTAGCAGCGGATTCTAAGTCCCAATGCTCCAATTGAGGTGGATAAGTGTTGTCTGCTTATTTCTCACTTCTAGAGATAAGCAGTTCTGCATTGTAACAAGTGAGACAAGGCATTGTTAGTTCAAGGTCTGGCAGAGTGTCCTAGCACAGGCATGCTCCAGCAGAATGTTACAAAGCTGGGCAATTGTAGGCGCTGCCCAGAAAGTGCAAACTGCAGACTCATAGTTTCTGTTTGTGAATGTCTACAAGTTCTATGAAATTGAGCTCTGGAATCTGCTGCCAATGCTGAGCAACTTTATCATTGCTCGGAAAGAAATGGAGGCAAATCAGTATTCTGGCTTTAGGTAGAGACATTAAGCTGCTTTTATATACTGCTGCACAGCAGTTTTATTCATTAAACATGTTTTAATTATAGTTCAACAGTATAAATGTTAGCAAAAAATGATGGTCTAATATTTTAAATAGTTTAGATATATAGATAGGCTGTGAACTCAATGTACATGATTGTACAAAAAACAAAATTCAGCCCATTCACTGAATAGTAAACATTTTCAGTTCAGCCAATGAGAATGCAGCATGAACATATGGTAAGAAAGGAAGCCTACTACAGTAGTAGTGCTAGTAGTGTAGTAGTGCCTACTACAAAAAAGTAGACAGTAAATTTTTGACAATTTTTTCATGAGTGACATCTAGTTGTTTTAGTATCTATGGCCTAGGCCTACCCCTATGCCCTAATTTTAGCCCTTTCAAACAATGTTTATATAGCATAAAAATCTTTATTGCTTGAGTCTCTAAACCTAGGGACTTAAATCTTACCATAGTCAAAAAGGTAGTTTAGGCCTAACTTACAAGGGTGGATTTAAGGGAAAGGGGTAGAGAAAGGGGCTAGGAAAGGGGGGATAGCTGCCCTCCCCTTGTGGCTAGGCCAAAAGCCACAGCATAAATCTAAAAGCAGAAAAATTATTATAGAAAAAAAGCCTTTTTTTAAAGATTTGCATGATTCATTTTTCTTCTTGGTATTATGCAAGATATGCTTTATTTCTTATATGCTATACTGTTCTATCTGCACTGGGTAGTATAGAGTTGGACCACTTTCTATGCTGCACTGTGCTAGATAATGCAGTGCTAGACCATTTTCTATGCTAGAATTTTCTGTAAACTATAGTGTCTTGAGAGTTTTGACAAAAGCTTTGAAACTATTTATATTCATTCATATCTGTTCCTTTATCCTTATGTACCCATAAACTCAATACTCAAAGGCTGTATGATCTTTTAAGTCTTTTAAGTCCCATTAATTTTAAGTAGCTAGTGTTAAAATATTATCATTTATATTTAAATGTAACACATTAGATTTTGTTTATATGAAGGCATTAACAAAAAAGTATTTGGCTTATTTTAACTTTTTGCATTAATAAAATCGAAATGTAGTATATTTTAATTTATATTCAGCCTGTATTTATACTAAGCTGAAAACATTCAGTTTCAGATAAATAATCTAGGCACATGCTAAAGTGCTTCAATCTATACTGTGGAATAATATTGTGCCTGACCAGCACCTATACAGTCTGACTGAAAAGTTTAACTGTACATAGGGAAATTTTACTGCAATGCAAAGCTCCAGTAGTCCCAGTACAGCAGCAGAGTTGTCATCTCTTCATTATTTGTATGGATTTGCTGCTGGCCTGCGCGACTGTTTTACTGGCTTGGTGCAGCTTCGCTCGCTCAATGCCCGCATAGAGGCTTACAGAGCAAGCCAGATGGATCCTAGATCGCAGAGATCCTACATACAGGCCAAGGAGACAAAGGAGTAAGTTAATATGTTTAGTTAATTAGTAGGGTGTTTTATTTTTTATACTTGTGCCAATCATCAGTAGATGGTTGCAGGCAATGACAAATACTCAAAGAGTTCGTGGGAGTGCGGGTAATGACCAATGCTCACGATTTCATGGGAGTGCGGGTAATGACCAATGCTCAAGAGTTCATGGGAGTGCGGGTAATGACCAATGCTCAAGAGTTCATGGGAGTGCGGGTAATGACCAATGCTCAAGAGTTCGTGAGAGTGCGGGTAATGACCAATGTTCACGAGTTCATGGAGTGCGAGTAATGATAATGACCAATGCTCAAGAGTTCATGGGAGTGCGGGTAATGACCAATGCTCAAGGGTTCACGAGAGTGCAGGTAACGACAGATGCTCAAGAGTTCATGGGAGTGTGGATAATGACTGCTCAAGAAATACAATGACCTGTTTCGCGAGTCATTTAGCGGTTTGTCCTTCAGTTGTCTATGGAAGCTTTCGTTTGCCTTGAAGGCAAGACCAGAATCGTTTAACATTTCAAGTTCAGCATTTTAGCGTATCTCTTTCTACATTTCTGCGCACCCTAGTGCTGCATAACCTGTGACACGCTCCGGTCGGTTCAATAGCAACCCCGCTGTAAATTGTATTCCAGTAAACTGTCCCTTATCGGCACAATCAAGCGCACGTGGTTTTGGAACGCAGTAGTTCTTGGCGTAAGTTTTCTAACCTGGCCACTTATTTGTATTTGTCGATTTGTTTAAACTGTTATAGTTCTGTGCCCCGCCCACTTCCGGTCAATTACAAGCATTAACTCTTGACAAAATTTCATTTTTATGTTCAACATATAAATGACAGTGCAGTGTGCTGGTATTTAACCTGATGGTGCTGCCGGTGCTACTGTGGACGGCCGACCGGTTTCAAGGTCCCTGGGTTAGCGACTACCTTGTGCCAATAATTACCTGGCTATTTAATGCGCTGTGGATTCTGCCAGTAGTGGTCGTATTGGAAGTAGTGAATTATTTCTCATTTAAAGATGTCGGCCAGCTGGTTTATATTGTTGCTAAGCGAGAGCAGCGCACCGGAGACGGCAAACGGATTGGCAAGGTTTTGGCTGATCAAGCCTACGGCCTATTAGTTGAACTGTTGTTTCTGTGTCAGGCTAAATTGGCCAGGCAAATCCCCGTGCCGCTTGTGTCCGAGCTGCTTTACCTGTGCCACATGTGCCTGCTCTACTCTCTGTACGTGTTTGACTATCGCTGGTCTAGCAGGGGTGAGTTCAAAGCACAGAGATTTCAAGATTGGGATGTCAAAAATGGCATCAGATGGGAGATAGGGGATGTCAAAAATGGCATCAGATTGGAGATAGGGGATGTCAAAAATGGCATCAGATGGAAGATTGGGGATGTCAAAAATGGCATCCGATAAGAGATAGGAGATGTCAAAAATGGCATCAGATGGGAGACAGGGGATGTCAAAAATGGCATCAAATGGAAGATTGGGGATGTCAAAAATGGCATCAGATAGGAGACAGGGGATGTCAAAAATGGCATCAAATGGGAGATAGGAACTGAAAGTTTGCGGAAAGCCTATCCATTTCACTTGTATGCTGCCCGACAGGCATGGTATTCCAAAGTCGCGCCATGTACATCGAGCATCACTGGCCATATTTTCTTGCATTCGGTCTGCCTATGGCTCTTATCACATGGCTGTCGCCCTGGTACGGCCTGTCGATCTGTTTCCTGTCAATCTGCTATCCGATCTGCATTGTGAGCGCATTGTGCGCGCAATATTATCGACTGTACAGGTGAGCGGACAGGCACTCAGGTTTTGGCACTTTTATATTGCATTTTAAATAAGTTTTTTTATGTCACGTGACCGTAAAAGTCAGAAGAACAACTTTCGCTTACTAATAGTAGCATAAGTAGCGAAATATTTTTAACATCTGTTATCATAACTACTTTATAATTTCAGAGCGCCTATTCCGCTGCCACTGATGAAGCCTTCCCTGTACCTGATCAACAGAATCCTGTTGGTAGTGCCGGATCGTGTCTGAAACTAATTTTTAATTCTGAATTTGTCAATTTTCCCAAAATGGGGATGAAATCCCCAGTTGTTTTTCTTCTTATCATGTATATATATAGCTTTTTGTATTGCTCCCAGCGAAGGCTTCGCTATGAGTGGAATATGCTCTTTTATGATTCTTTCAACTGAGCTTGATCGACTTGGTCTGTTAATGGCTGCTTTTTGAATGACGTGACTTGCATATGTTTAAATTGGAAATCAACTTTCGTTCTTTCATAGTCTTTGTGTTACAATTGTGCTGTTGCATTGCACATGCAAGTCTGTTTGCCTGTTGTTCGCCGATTTTCATCGTGTTTTTAATCTATCGCTAAGGGGTCATTAAGTACGTTTTATTTGTCTTCCGACCAATCAGAAGTCAGTAAACCCTTCCCCATGCCTGTACGGCCAATCAGCTTGGACCATATGGTGTTAACAGATGCGCTCGTTGTTTAGAGGTTACAAAAGTATGTATTTCGTCGCTTTCATTTGTTTTCTCCACCTGCCGTGTCTGATATTGAATTTGATCTCTATTGCAGAGTGCAATGCGAGTCTTTATGATTCGTGTCATTTTAATTCGACTCGTTTCATACTACAAGTGTACTTAAATTCGTTGCGTATTTTAAATACTTGTCGAAGAATGTTCTTTTCCCGGAAGACATTGCTTTCTCAGACTTCGAGCGTCCTCCTAGTGACTAAATGAAATTCCGCTTTGCTCCCTGTCATGTTACCGATAACCAGATTGATTATTGGCCAGTAGTGTGGTTTGGCACTGTAACGTATATATATTTTATTGCCTAAATTTATCTGTAAATTTTTAATAAAAGTCTAAATTGTCTAAATTATTGTTTTTTTTATATTAGGTTTTCGTTTTTTCATTTTTTTCTATCGTTGAATTTTCTAGCTATTTGCAAATTGTCTACTAGTATTACATAATTAGCAGTAGTCTATAGGAATACGCTTGTTATTTTTTATTAAATTATACCGTTTTTTCAGTTACTCTCCTCGTTTCGGCCGCCCTTGCTGCAACGGGCGCAGCAGCTATCGGCCTTGCACACCAGCGCCAATCGATTATGGGAATTCGGCGAGCTACCAAAACCTTATCGGCGAATACCGCCGAAGAATCGTCGGGCTGCCGTGCTAAAAGGTACGCGCGATCGGTCCAGGCCGATCACCTACGAGCAGGCCAAATATCCCGAGCAGATTGGGGCGCAGAAGGCCTGGCAGAGCTGGAATACGGCCGGCTTGCTTGGCGAAAGTCAGAGCTTTGACGCTGGCACTACTAATTATCAGGATCAATTAATTCGCATTCTGCTGCGGGGCACCTTTCCCGAGATGCTGGCCTCCGAGTGCATCGTTATTAAGCGACAGGTAATTGGCACGTCTATTCAGGACTGCATGGGGATGACTGGTGATTATTAGCGCACAGGGATAACAGGTGGTGGTTATTAGCGAACAGAGATCACAGGTAGTGATTATTAGCGAACAGGGATAACAGGCGGTGATTATTAGCGAACAGGGATAACACGTGGTGATTGACTAACAGGGATCACAGGTGGTGATTGGCTAACAGGGATCACAGGTGTGATTAGCGAACAGGGATAGCAGGTGGTGATTATTAGCGACCACGGATAACACATGGTGATTGGCTAACAGGGATCACAGGTGTGATTAGCGAACAGGGATAGCAGGTGGTGATTATTAGCGACCACGGATAACACATGGTGATTGGCTAACAGGGATCACAGGTGGTGATTGGCTAACAGGGATCACAGGTGGTGATTGGCTAACAGGGATCACAGGTGTGATTAGCGAACAGGGATAGCAGGTGGTGATTATTAGCGACCACGGATAACACATGGTGATTGGCTAACAGGGATCACAGGTGTGATTAGCGAACAGGGATAGCAGGTGGTGATTATTAGCGACCACGGATAACACATGGTGATTGGCTAACAGGGATCACAGGTGGTGATTGGCTAACAGGGATCACAGGTGTGATTAGCGAACAGGGATAGCAGGTGGTGATTATTAGCGAACAGGGATAACACGTGGTGATTGACTAACAGGGATCACAGGTGGTGATTGGCTAACAGGGATCACAGGTGTGATTAGCGAACAGGGATAGCAGGTGGTGATTATTAGCGACCACGGATAACACATGGTGATTGGCTAACAGGGATCACATGTGTGATTAGCAAACAGGGATAGCAGGTAGTGATTGGCTAACAGGGATCACAGGTGGTTATTGGCTAACAGGGATCACATGTGTGATTGGCTAACAGGGATCACATGTGTGATTGGCTAACAGGGATCACAGGTGGTGATTGGCTAACAGGGATCACATGTGTGATTAGCAAACAGTGATAGCAGGTGGTGATTGGCTAACAGGGATCACATGTGTGATTAGCGAACAGGGATCACACAGGTGGTGATTGGCCAACATGGATCACACAGGTGGGATGATTGGCTAACAGAGATTTCAGGTGGTGATTAGCGAACTGGTGCTAGAGGTGGTGATAGGTGAGCATAGATAACCGGTAAAAAAACAAGGACATCGAGCAAAGGGTAGATTTTATAAACAAAGGAACTGCAATTTCGGCATCAGCATAAGTTTCCAGTTATGACAGTGGCCTTATCCCTTATCCTTTGCAGGGCAATACAATTCGAGTGGCTCTGCTACTAAAGCAGCGAGACAGGATGGACACAAATCCTAGAATTGTGTGCATGCGCTACGCATTTCTGATTGGCTACGCTGAGGAGATGCTGTCACTACTCATGCGCTGCGTTGTACGACTGGAAGTTCAAACGGTAGACAGCGAGGTCGACCTGGTGTACAAGTTTATCTAATCGTCTAGTAGAAAGATGTTTAGCATTGTTGTTCCATCATGCGATTGCTTCCATGGTTTACTGGATTTGTAGCGCAATTTAGTGTAAAATTGGACATTTAGTACTGTTATCAGTAGTAATATATTTTGCTTGTTTTTTCTCTGTAAAGTCGTTTGCTGTTTCTTTTTTTCTAAATATCTATATACTTTGAAGGTGTAGGTCTTGTGCAGTGTCGGGTAGCTGGGGGAGTAAGGGTAATTAGAGTAAGTTTTAGTAACACTTCCTCAATACAGTTTGCATCTAGCTAGTAAGAAACCCCATTTAAATAAAAAATATTCAAGCATCCATTTCTTTGAAAACGTAGTATATGCACCTATTTTAACCATTAATATTTCAGCTAACGAATCAGCACTAACTACTTTTATAGTAGCACTATGGACGCTCACGTGACCAGCGGTAGTAATAATAATAATAATTCTAGCGGTAAAAAGGCGCCAGCCGCTAACGGAGAAGGCAACGATGGCTTCGGCAAGGGCAGGCGAGCCGGCACGCAGGGCTATTATGTCAGCGGCTTGGAAACTCTGAAACGCGTGTCAATTGTATTCAGCATGCCCGAACGAGTTGGCGCTCTCAGTGCCGCTCTGGAAATCTTTAAAAAGCACCAAGTCAATCTGGAGCACATCGAGAGTCGGCCGTCTAAGCGAGTGGCTAATAGTCACGATTTTATTGTCGAGTGCGACAGCAGCGCCTCCGATGTGAAAGACTTGCTGCCCGATCTGGAGGCCATCTCCACCTATGTACAGGTGAGTATAAATACGACACTAATCTTTAGCTACAGGAGGCCAAAATAAAGGCAGCTGAAATCACTTTGATAAGTTTAGAAGCTCAAGCTTGCAGGCGTAAACAACTTTTTAGTTGAGCTAATTGGTTGAGCAATAATGAACATTACGAGTAACCACTGAAATGTACACGGCAGCTTTAGGCTGGAATTCCGAGAAAGGCAATAAAAATTGGGGCGTTGCGGTGGGCAGTGAGGAAAGGCGCGGTTGGAGGGGCTAAGAGCCAATAAAAGAGTCTTGACTTTAAAAATACATAAAAATGCTAGTGTTTAACTTACTACTTAACTGAAAGTAGCTTACACCCAAATGTGCTGAGTGGCCTATCTAGTTTTCTAGTATCTGTGAGTAGCTCTAGCGGTTAACGGGCGAGAGAGAGGGAGAGAGAGAGATAAAGTAAAGGGGGAGAGAAGAGACGGAAAACGAGACCAAGAGTGACATGGACAGAGAGAAGGAAAAGGGGGGGGGAGCTGAGAAGTGAGCTGAAAAGACATCTAAACCATTAGCGGGGGCCAGATTGCTATTGTAAAGTCCCGAGGGCCAAATAGAAAGGCTTAGCTGACCGTTGGTCACATCTTTTGTCTACGAGTAGTCAAGTCATACCTCAATCTAATCAATGTAGTCAAATCTTGATAAGCGGCTTGGGTCAGCATACAAAGACAGCCACCGTAAACGAGCGGTCAATTTAACTGAGCTCCAGTTTACCCTGCCGTGATATGGTAGCAGCTCAGGGAGTTGTGTATCTCCGCAGTCTTGTAGTGGATCATACATGCGCAACCCCTCTGATTTACTTTTTGACCAAAGATGCGACTTACCTATGAAAGAAAACTAAGCAAGATTGACGTGATTTTGGTTAAACGGCAGGAATAACTACGTATGGCCGAGTGTTGCGCACGTATGTATAAGCTTTTAGCGCGAATTTGAACTAAAAACGTTAAATTTCTGTCTTGATTTGCTTCTTAATCCTCATCCTAATTACCCAATCCAATCAGGTGCTGAGTCCTGGCAGCCAGACCGACGCTCCGGACGACTCAATTCCCTGGTTCCCGCGCAAGATTAAAGACTTGGACCGGTTTGCTAACCAGATACTCAGCTATGGCAACGAATTGGACTCCGATCATCCCGGCTTCACCGACAAAGTGTACAGGGACCGTCGGCAGTACTTTGCCGATATCGCTTTCAATTATCGGCATGGTGACACAATTCCCCGGGTGGAGTACAGCGAGCAAGAGGTACTCAATAGTGGTGTAAAGCCTGGGTTTTAACTCCAACTTATATGACTCACTGGTTGGGTAAATAGGATGGTTTTGTATCTCATCTTAGCTTTATCAGGTGGGTGAGAAGGGTCTGCAGTAGCTCACTGATTGGTCAGGTGGGTGAGAATGATCTGCAGTAGCTCACTGATTGGTCAGGTGGGTGAGAATGATCTGCAGTAGCTCACTGATTAGTCAGGTGGGCGAGAATGATCTGCAGTAGCTCACTGATTGGTCAGGTGGGTGAGAATGATCTGCAGTAGCTCACTGATTGGTCAGGTGGGTGAGAATAATCTGCAGTAGCTCACTGATTGGTCAGGTGGGTGAGAATGGTCTGCAGTAGCTCACTGATTAGTCAGGTGGGTGAGAATGATCTGCAGTAGCTCACTGATTGGTCAGGTGGGTGAGAATGGTCTGCAGTAGCTCACTGATTGATCAGGTGGGTGAGAATGATCTGCAGTAGCTCACTGATTGGTCAGGTGGGTGAGAATGGTCTGAAGTAGCTCACTGATTAGTCAGGTGGGTGAGAATGATCTGCAGTAGCTCACTGATTGGTCAGGTGGATGAGAATGGTCTGCAGTAGCTCACTGATTAGTCAGGTGGGTGAGAATGTCTGCAGTAGCTCACTGATTAGTCAGGTGTATGAGAATGGTCTGCAGTAGCTCACTGATTGATCAGGTGGGTGAGAATGATCTGCAGTAGCTCACTGATCGGTCAGGTGGGTGAGAATGGTCTGCAGTAGCTCACTGATTAGTCAGGTGGGTGAGAATGATCTGCAGTAGCTCACTGATTGGTCAGGTGGATGAGAATGGTCTGCAGTAACTCACTGATTAGTCAGGTGAGTGAGAATGTCTGCAGTAACTCACTGATTAGTCAGGTGTATGAGAATGGTCTGCAGTAACTCACTGATTAGTCAGGTGAGTGAGAATGTCTGCAGTAACTCACTGATTAGTCAGGTGTATGAGAATGGTCTGCAGTAACTCACTGATTAGTCAGGTGTATGAGAATGGTCTGCAGTAGCTCACTGATTGGTTAGGTGTATGAGAATTGTCTGCAGTAGCTCACTGATTGCTCAGATTTTTGCAATGCCTATTTAAGCTCGCATCAATTACCAGATTAACACCTGGCGCACCGTATTCCGCGAGCTGGTGACACTCTACCCGACTCACGCCTGTCGCGAGTTTAATCACGTGTTTCCTCTGCTAATGGACAATTGCGGCTACAGAGAGGATAATATTCCCCAGCTGCAGGATGTGTCCGACTTTCTGCAGGACTGCACCGGCTTCCGGCTCCGCCCTGTGGCCGGCCTGCTCAGCTCGAGAGACTTCTTGGCCGGTCTCGCTTTCCGGGTGTTCCATTCTACTCAGTACATTAGGTAATTTACTATAACTATTTTAATTTACTACTGTTAGTAAAAGTTGGGCGCACTGATACGTGCTTATCATAGCCGCTTAAAGATGATCATGTTTTTGTCAGAGATTGTCGCATCTTTGTTGGGAGTTGTCAGATTTATGACGGAGGATGTCATAGTTTGCTAGGATAAGTATGAGGTTTTCAGGTTTTTTGGAGGATATCAGGTTCTTTCGGATCATGTCAGGTTGTCTGTCAGATTCTGTCAGAGGATGTCAGATTCTCTGTCAGCTTTTCAAGGGATTCAGGTTCTGTCAGAAAATGGTAGATTCTATCAGAGAATGTCAGGTTTTTTCAGGTTCTGCTCGAGAATGTCAGGTGTTTCTCTGATGTTGTCAGATTCTGTCGGAGGGTGTCTCGTCAGGTTTTCTACGAGTATGAGGTTGTCGGGTTGTGGTTTTGACGATTTCATATTTTGTTTGAGAATAGTGAGGTTTTGTCGTCCTTCATCCTGAGACTGTCAGGATTTGTCAGACAACGTTGGCACGAGTAGGGTCTGTCTGGTTTTCTACTCAGTGTCAAATGTTGCTAAGAGCTGTCAGGGTTTATACTAACACGTTTTCCTTCAACTCGGCAGGCACCACAGTGTCCCGCTGTACACGCCCGAGCCGGACGTCTGCCACGAGTTGCTGGGCCACGCGCCGCTATTCGCCGATCCGGACTTTGCCCAGTTCTCCCAGGAGATCGGCCTGGCCAGCCTCGGCGCCAGCGACGAGTTCATAATGAAGCTGGCTACCTGCTACTGGTTCACCGTAGAATTCGGCCTATGCATGCAGGACGGCAGTTTGAAGGCCTACGGCGCCGGGTTATTGAGCTCATTCGGCGAGCTGCAGTACTGCCTGAGTGACAAGCCGACTGTGCGCAGCTTTGAGCCACCGGAGACCGCCGTGCAGCGGTACCCAATCACAGAGTACCAGCCCGTGTACTTTGTGGCCAAGTCTTTTGAAGAGGCCAAGAGAAAGATTGCCGCTTATTCTAAGTGAGACTTTGAAACGTGCTTATCTGTTCACCTGTCTGTCTGTCTGTCTGTCTGTCTGTCTGTCTGTCTGTCTGTCTGTCTGTCTGTCTGCTGTCTGTCTGTCTGTCTGTCTGCTGTCTGTCTGTCTGTCTGCTGTCTGTCTGTCTGCTGTCTGTCTGTCTGTCTGTCTGTCTGTCTGTCTGTCTGCTGTCTGTCTGTCTGTCTGTCTGTCTGTCTGCTGTCTGTCTGTCTGTCTGTCTGTCTGCTGTCTGTCTGTCTGTCTGCTGTCTGTCTGTCTGTCTGTCTGTCTGTCTGTCTGTCTGCTGTCTGTCTGTCTGTCTGTCTGTCTGCTGTCTGTCTGTCTGTCGTCTGTCTGTCTGTCTGTCTGTCTGTCTGTCTGTCTGCTGTCTGTCTGTCTGTCTGTCTGTCTGCTGTCTGTCTGTCTGCTGTCTGTCTGTCTGTCTGTCTGTCTGTCTGTCTGTCTGTCTGTCTGTCTGCTGTCTGTCTGTCTGTCTGCTGTCTGTCTGTCTGTCTGTCTGTCTGCTGTCTGTCTGTCTGTCTGTCTGTCTGTCTGCTGTCTGTCTGTCTGTCTGTCTGCTGTCTGTCTGTCTGTCTGTCTGTCTGTCTGTCTGTCTGCTGTCTGTCTGTCTGTCTGTCTGTCTGTCTGCTGTCTGTCTGTCTGCTGTCTGTCTGTCTGTCTGTCTGTCTGTCTGTGCGGCTGTTAATCTATCTGTAAGTGTGTCAGTGTATCTGTATACGCGCCTATCTACGTTTGGTTGCCTCTATCTCGCTATACGCAGTGAAAAAGCGCCGCCCCAATCGACTGGCCATATCCCCTGTGCCAATCTGCAGGTGCTCCGGCCGTCCGTTCACCGTGCGCTACAATCCCTACACACAGAGTGTGGAAGTGCTTGACACTGACAAGCAGATTCGCAAGGTTGTCCGCGACTCCATTGCGGAGCTGAGCCTGGTCTCCGAGGCCATGGAGAAGCTGCAAGATGTTCATGCTTGCGCTTGAAACTTTTTTCTAAAAAGCGAAACTGCTACTGAATTTGTTCACGGAAATAAGGGTTATACAATAGTCGAAGTGTTTGGAACAATGTAAACTTCGTTTCTATTTTAGTAATGACCTTTACGTTCGCTTCCTCCTTCCCTAAAAACCCCATAAGTGTACACTCACTCCCTGCCCACTAACCCCTCTATATACACACTCTAACCCCTCTATGTACATTCACTCCCTGCCCACTAACCCCTCTATACACACTCACTCTCTAACCCCTCTATGTACATTCACTCCCTGCCCACTAACCCCTCTATACACACTCACTCTCTAACCCCTCAATGTACATTCACTCCCTGCCCACTAATCCCTCTATACACACTCACTCTCTAACCCCTCAATGTACATTCACTCCCTGCCCACTAACCCCTCTATGTACACTAAGTCCCTGCTCCCACTAACCCCTCTATGTACACTTACTCCCTGCCCCCTCTAACCCCTCAATGTACACTCGCTTCCTGCCCCCTCTAACCCCTCAAATGTACACTCGCTTCCTGCCCCCTCTAACCCCTCAATGTACACTCGCTTCCTGCCCCAATCTAGGCTAAATTTTGATTGATTGAAATTTTGATTCTACCTTCTAATTTACGACAGAAAACCCTTTCCTGTCAAAATAGTAACAAATATATAACCAATACAGGATTATTAACATTTTCTATGCGTAAAAATTCCTGCCAATAATACTGGATGGATTTTTCAGAGCCCTACGTTCACAGCTTTCAAGGATTCGTTTCAAATTATCAGTAAATGAAAATATTTTTGAAGTTTGTCACTTGATAAATTAAACTTTTGAAATGGAACAATATTTTTCACACGAGTATACCTACCGGTATTATTTCATCTGCATGCATTTTTTACAATTTACCAATTTTGCCAATATCTCTCTATCTCAGTATATTTATCTAAAACATTTAAACTATTTAGTATTCCTTATAAAGCCTTTCGCAATATGAGAATAAATATTCACGTGTACCGCACTCGGCTAGGAGCAGCAATGCGTTCTCAGGTTGTTGCCACAAATCTCATTGCCAATAAATTTTACATCAAGCTGAGTTTTATAAAGGAAATTCCTTCCTGTTTTTGTTAGTCAATAGTTATTATATTCGTATTATCCATTTCTATTTTTCAATCTATCAATCAATCAATATACTATTTTTTTCGCATAATTCAAATTTTCTGTTTTGTTCCTTCTTTAATTTTTTTATTGATAGAATCGCTAGTCGAGCGGGTCATACTGTTGAAAGTTAAGCAGAGTTGGTTGCGGTTAGTACGCTTGTGTCACGCTGCACCCCTCAAGGATACCGCTGTGTTTTGATAGCAGCTCTTGGTTCTTGATAGAAATACAGTCAGATTAGAAATTTTCAATTATCGAGTGATCTATCTAATTCATCTGCAAGATTAATTTAATAGGCTTGAAAAGTGTTTTCACTGGCCTAATTATGCTTCTCTTGGGTTCCTCTAATTTACATTGAAGTCTGAAATTCCGATGAAATTAACATGACTCTTAGTTGCTCGAGTCACTTCACGTCGTACACACATTCACATTCTGTGTCTGTGTCTTGGGGTGTTAGCCTTCATAGGCGTTAATCGCTAGGCAAATCTCAGATGTGACCGCTCGCGGACTCGAAACCTAGGGTACTTACTCGTACTTTAGCTCAGCAACTCTGCTCTATGCTAGACTGAACTGTTTTGAGACACTATAGCAGAGGGGTCGGCAGTTTTTTACCTCAAGGGCCAGATAGAGAAACTAGCGCGAGACTGCGGGCCACAGGAGGGGAGAGAGGAGAGGGAAGTTAGTAGAGAGAAGAGAGATGGGAGGAAGGAGAAGCTAGGGAATAAAGTAGAAGAGGAGACGAAAGAAGAGAAGGGAGGAGATTAGAGAGCAGCGAGTTGAGAAAAGACGCAAACCTTGAGCTGGAATCTATCATTTTTCATAATCCTGCACGGCGCACCATGTCGCACCGAGTCACAGACGAGCAGGCCAGCCTACTAGAACAGCTAGCCGATGCTATATTCTCCAGCGCCGGCGTCAAAGCGTCAGACACCCGGCGCCAATCGCTGGCCCGCTGTCTGCACACGTTGCGCAATCATCGGTTCGCAGGCGTTGATTGGCCGGGCGTCAGGCAGCAGCTGATTGGCTTAGCCGATAAGCTGCGAGTCCACGCGATGTACCGAGAGGCTCGACTATTGGAGCACCGGTCTGGGCGGCTGAATCAGCTGCTGCCGGACAGCGAGCTGCGGCACAATCTGCTGGCATTCCTGCTGGCCTCCTCGAACAGCCCCGTGGCCTGCTGGGCCGGCGGCGCCGCCGCTGATCTCCCGTCCGATGACGAGGCCGAGGACAAGCGGCGCGACGCCGAGAAAGATAAAAAACGGGCAGCCGACGAAGCGGCTATAGACTGGCGCGCCCTGCTGACTGACGGCATCGAGGTCAAGTCCGACTACGGCGGCGAGACGGACTCGGAGTCTGGCAGTGATGATGAAGATAGTGATGCGAACTCGTAAGTGCTGGAAACTTGCTTTTGTTACTGTTTAGAATCGCTCTTTTTGTTCCCTCCGAGCTCTGTTCAGAGTCGCCCTCCCAGCTCTATTCAGAATCGCCCTCCCAGCTCTGTTCAGAGTCGCCCTCCCAGCTCTGTTCAGAGTCGCCCTCCCAGCTCTATTCAGAATCGCCCTCCCAGCTCTATTCAGAATCGCCCTCCCAGCTCTGTTCAGAATCGCCCTCCCAGCTCTGTTCAGAATCGCCCTCCCAGCTCTGTTCAGAGTCGCCCTCCCAGCTCTGTTCAGAGTCGCCCTCCCAGCTCTGTTCAGAATCGCCCTCCCAGCTCTGTTCAGAGTCGCCCTCCCAGCTCTGTTCAGAGTCGCCCTCCCAGCTCTGTTCAGAGTCGCCCTCCCAGCTCTGTTCAGAATCGCCCTCCCAGCTCTGTTCAGAGTCGCCCTCCCAGCTCTGTTCAGAGTCGCCCTCCCAGCTCTGTTCAGAGTCGCCCTCCCAGCTCTGTTCAGAGTCGCCCTCCCAGCTCTGTTCAGAATCGCCCTCCCAGCTCTGTTCAGAATCGCCCTCCCAGCCCCATACAGAATCGCCCTCCTAAACCCTACTAAACCCCTTAGTAGGGTTTATTTGGGTTTATGATCTATGATCATAAAATATGATCTTATGTCTGTTCAAACAAACAATTGCAGCTCTATTCAGAATCGCCCTCCCAGCTCTGTTCAGAGTCGCCCTCCCAGCCCCATACAAAATCGCCCTCCTAAACCCTACTAAACCCCTTAGTAGGGTTTATTTGGGTTTATGATCTATGATCATAAAATATGATCTTATGTCTGTTCAAACAAACAATTGCAGGATTTCCGAGTCCGGACCAGCCCGAAATGCTCAAACTCAACGTCAGCCTCAGGCGGGCCCAGCTCGGGAGTCGAATACGCGACCTCCACAACAGCCTCAACAACAGTCGTCGGAGCAGCAGCAGCAGCAGCAACAACAGCAGCAACAGCAGGCATTGCTGATGCAAGCCGAGCGGCACCAGGCTTATCTGCGCTCACACCTGCAGCCGGAGTACTGGAAAGACCCAGGCAACGGTGTCGTTGGTGATTGCTATGGCAAGGAGCACCAGGCGGAACGCTGGGGCCAGCTCCGTCTGGACTGGCAGCAGTTGCTTCTTCGATCAACGCCAGCCGGCGGCGCCATCTCCGGAGCTGCTCGAGTTGAAGTGACTCAATACCAGGCTGTCCGGGAGACAATCTGGATGCTGTCCGGGTCCAGGGACTCCATGCTGTACACCTGGGACTCCACTGCCAATACGCCTTCAGTTACGGTCTCCGGCCGTGGGTGCATGCCTCATCTGACCGACGGCGCTTTTGACCGGCTGCTAGCCGATTTCGCCAATCTGGGAACCTCCGTTGCTAGGCTGCGGTTGCTAGCCGAACGCCTGTTGCGTAGCAACGGCGCTGATTTGTCTCCGTCGGTGTCGGCGCTGGCCGGCCGGCTGCATGCGGACCTGTTGGCGCCATTTCAAAACGGTTTACTCCGCTTAGAGACCGAGTCAAGTCTGATGCGCCTGCGCTCGGCCATGTTGCCATGGCAACGCGCTATCGCCGGGGCTGCCGCGTTGGTCAACAGAGTGGCCTGGTCGGACGCTGACGCGGCAGTCAAAGATCCGGCAGCCGGAGTTCGACTGCTCGACTGCCTGGAGCGCCAGGCTGCCCGAGCCGACTTGACCGAATCGCCAATCTACGCCGCCTTCTCTCGGCGGGCCTTCCGTCTGTGCCTTCAGCCGCTGTTGGAACAGCTGGACCGCCTGCTGTGCGGCCGACCAGCGCCCGGCCTGCCCTTCCTGCCGCCGCTGCCCGCCGACCCGCCGCCTGAGTCGGCCTATTGGCTGGCTCCGCTGCCGATTGTCGATCGGGCCGTGCCGCAGTTGCTGCGCCCGCTGCTGCCCGACCTGACCTCGGCAGCGATGTCCGCCCACCTGTTGAAGGCTGTCAGCGAGAGGCAGCATCTGCCTAAAATTTGGCGAAGCTTGACTCAGCTTGGCGAGGCGGCCCCGCTGCACCGGCTGCTTGCTGACGTTCGCGATGGTCAGCAGTCGTTTTCCGTTGAGGCGCCGGTCGAATATCGGTGAGTTGCTGGATGGCGATAATGATTACCTCTTGACTAACCTCAACTAATCTGTATTGCCTTGCTCATTAGCCGCTAGGGGTTGTAGCCTAGTGGTTAAAGCGTCTGACTCACGACTGAAAGAGCAAGACACTTAACTCTGCATTGCTTCAGTTCACCCAGCTGTAAAATGGGTGCCAGCATTATCTGGGGTAATTGAGGGTGTGTGGCGAACCCCCGCAGTCCTTGGACTGAACAGTCGTACGCAGCCTTCAGATGCGCCGCGCGATAGCTGCGGCTGAGCTGTCGGTTGGGGTATTAGGGCAGGTGTAGTGTATTATTATTCAACTATACTTGACCTTAGGATCGGTCTCTAGATTTGACCTCTGAATCGGTCTCTAGATTTGACCTTAGGATCGGTCTCTAGATTTGACCTCAGAATCGGTCTCTAGATTTGACCTCTGAATCGGTCTCTAGATTTGACTTCTGAATCGGTCTCTAGATTTGACCTCTGAATCGGTCTCTAGATTTGACTTCTGAATCGGTCTTTAGATTTGACCTCTGAATCGGTCTCTAGACTAGTAGCATTACGATTAGGCATAAAAAGTGCAATCCTCGCCTCAAATCCGCCCAGCTACCCGCTCGCCCTGCCGCACACGGATGCTGACCAGCTCGGCATGGAGGCGCCTCTCCTGTGGCGCAGCGTCCAGTTGCTTCCACCGCCTGCTGTTTCTGGAAACTGCGGCGACTCGGCGGCCTCCGACAGCAACGCTATGCCGACATCCGCTTCGGTCGACCGCCGAGTCCAATCAGCGATCCGCAACCGGTGCCGTCAGGTGAACCGGCTGGCTGTTGAGTCCCTGATCGGGCCGCAGCTTCGCTTAGCGGACTTTGTCGCATTCGCGCACAGCCTGTTCTTAATGCTTGACCGGGACCTGCTCACGCCGCTGTGCGACCTGCTCTACGCTGAACTGCGCGCCGGCCAACCGACCAGCGACGAGCTGGCGCTGAATCTCAGTCTGCGCGCCTGCCTGCTAGCCGGACAGCCGGCCTGCCACTCGGCCCAGTTTGCCAACTCCGTATGGCTGACGCTGACTTCACCAGCTGCCACCGCCGCCGTTGAGCACGGCTCTGAGTCGGCCGCCAGCGGCCTGCTGTTGATTGACAGCCTCAAGCTGAATTGCGAACCGCCTTGGCCACTTGGCGTCGTATTTACGGAGACTACGCTGCGGGTATGCATGATTTTTATTGGTTCTTCAATAAGCTAGCATTGGATAAGTTAGCAGAGCTGACTGCGGTTAGTACGCAGCTTAATAGAGGTTTGGTGTCGCCCCTCTGGGGGATGCAGTGACCCCCACGGTGCCAGCGCTGCACACCTGACCATCTTGTAGTGTCGGTCAGGCATATTTCTGTTATTCTATTTTTCCCAATTAGAAATCATTCATATGCCGCTTTAAACAGTATTCTACTTTAAGTAGTAACTCGCCATGCGCAGGTGTACTCCGAGTCCTTCCGCTGGCTGCTGAAGCTTCGCTGCGCCAAGGAGCTGCTCGAACGTCTCCGCTTTGACGGCCTTCGCTGCGCCGACGATTCCGGCCTGCGCTATCAGGTGTACAGCCTTCGACAGCAGCTGCTGCACCTGCTGACAGCTTTTCATCAGGTCACAGCGCACCGTCTGGCTACTGCGGCCGATCTGCCCGACCGTCTGGCTGCCTGCCAGGCTGGGCCGGACGAGCTGCGCTCCGTTCTCGACCAGTTCGCCACCAGATGCGCTCAGGTGTGCCTGATTGACACTGGCGAGGCCGCCGCCGCCACCGCTGGGAAGTCGTCGGCGGCTCCCCGGGTCCGCCAGATGATGTCTGGCCTGTTCCGCTCCGCCGTGGTGTTCTCGCGTCGCTGGTCGGACGACCGGCTCACAGCAGACATTGTTGAATCCATGCAGGCCAAGCTGGACTCTGGCCGGCAGTTTTTCGCCGCATTTGTTGCCACCTTCGCCAAGACTGGCCTGGCTGAGCACATCGAGCCATTGGTGTCCGCCATGGCCTGAGCTTGTGAACACTGTAGGTCTGCCTGTCCGAGACTCCCTTATCCCTGCAATGTCTGAGACTCCCTTATCCCTGCAATGTCTGAGACTCCCTTATCCCTGCAATGTCTGAGACTCCCTTATTCCTGCAATGTCTGAGACTCCCTTATCCCTGCAATGTCTGAGACTCCCTTATCCCTGCAATGTCTGAGACTCCCTTATTCCTGCAATGTCTGAGACACCCTTATCCCTGCAATGTCTGAGACTCCCTTATCCCTGCAATGTCTGAGACTCCCTTATTCCTGCAATGTCTGAGACTCCCTTATCCCTGCAATGTCTGAGACTCTCTTATTCCTGCAATGTCTGAGACTCTCTTATTCCTGCAATGTCTGAGACTCTCTTATTCCTGCAATGTCTGAGACTCCCTTATCCCTGCAATGTCTGAGACTCTCTTATTCCTGCAATGTCTGAGACTCTCTTATTCCTGCAATGTCTGAGACTCTCTTATTCCTGCAATGTCTGAGACACTCCAGCCCTGAAATCTGTGAGACATCCTCACCATGAAACATTTTTAAGACATCCGAGTACTGATTTTCTGTCTAAGGCAACACCAGGCCTGAACTCAGCTTATATCCGCCCATTCTAAATGCATTGTAAATTACTTGTAGCTCTAGTAAAATCTATTGTGCTTTCCCAGAATTCCAATTGCTTGTAATATTTTTTTCGGTAACAAATTATACAGTTGACTATGTGGTGCTCTTTTTGTATGTTCATTTATAGTTAAATATAGAATGCGTTGGCTTGGTTTTGTGTCTAATTTTGCACGAAAACATATCGGCAAAGTAGACATCCAGATTATCAGTTAAAATGCAGTATTTATGCACATATTTTACTACTGATCACCCAAATTAACAGCAGTAGTTTGACAAGAAATTTTATTTAGAAATTTTCTGTAGATACACAAAGCAAACGGTCTAGTAGCCCCAAAAGTCCAGGGATAAAAAATTGGCTCTCTGCCCCTAGCTAGGAGTAATCAAATATTCAGATTGAATTTCTGCTTCTTAAAATAAAGAACGATTCCCTTCTCGCAATAGAAGCTGCGTATGCTGTAGCTTCACTGCATTCTCGAGAGTGAGAAATTTCGATTGTCACTTGTGCTTCGCCTGCAGCTGGAGACCGTGTCGGCTTAATCAGCTATTCCACTTGCTGTATTCCATTCTGAGCGCGTTCTGGGTCCGCCCGATGGGCATTACAATTTATTAAATTCTATATTACGCTTGTAGTGACGGATTCTGGATGGTTATCTTCTATGTCCAGGCCTTTTGGGGGCCGGTTTGTTGGAATATTCTTCAGCACACTTGCGCCGCTGTTTAATAAGTAATAAGCTAACTGTAAAGCTTATATGTATAGCTGAGCTCTCATCTTCCCTTCAGAGCTCTGCGTATGGTCTAGGGAATGGTTGCTGATGAAGCTTGATACTTCAGAGGCATCATTTTATCCAGGGGTGTGAGATTTCGGCTCGTTTGCTAATCCAGGTGTGAGGTTTCGGCTGGTTTGATGATACAAGTGTGAGGTTTCGGCTGGTTTGATGATACAGGTGTGAGGTTTCGGCTGGTTTGATGATACAGGTGTGAGGTTTCGGCTGGTTTGCTAACCCAGTTGTGAGGTTTCGGCTGGTTTGCTAACCCAGTTGTGAGGTTTCGGCTGGTTTGCTAACCCAGTTGTGAGGTTTCGGCTGGTTTGCTAACCCAGTTGTGAGATTTCGGCTGATCCAGATGTGAGATTTCGGCTGATCCAGATGTGAGATTTCGGCTGATCCAGGTGTGAGATTTCAGCTGATCCAGGTGTGAGATTTCGGCTGATCCAGGTGTGAGATTTCAGCTGATCCAGGTGTGAGATTTCAGCTGATCCAGGTGTGAGATTTCGGCTGATCCAGGTGTGAGATTTCGGCTGGGTTACTAATCCGGGTGTAAGATTTTGGGTAATTCAAGTGTAAGATTTCGCCTGATCCAGGTGTGAGATTTCCGCTGATCCAGGTGTGAGATTTCGGCTAGTTTGATAATCCGGGGGTGAGATCTCCGTTAATCTAAGTGTGTAAATGGAATTTCGAATCCGGGTGTGTGTATTCAAATTATGCTTCAGGATTTTGAGAGGCAACAGTTACTGTTGCCACTAAAATTGAAATCTAAGTTGACTTGCCTTTAAAATAATTATTATTGCTTTAAACAGCTCATATGAGCATCGGATAATTCTATCAGAATTAGAGCTATAATTTACGAACCAACCCTAGCATATCAGGATGTTGCCTTTTAAGACACGGTTCCTTCGGCCGAAAATTAGCTTATTATTGATATAATGCACAGTGCAATGGAGCAGGCATGACTTTCCGAGGTAGCCCATAGCTACTCTCATCCGCTACTCTCTTTGAGCCTCTCTTTGCGCTGTCGTTGTCGCTTGCAAAGTCAAAGGGGAAAATTCGTGCTCAAGCGTGGGATTCGCAGAGAAACAAAGTCGCCGCTAAGGCCTTGTATTGGTAAGATGAGACCTGCCTGCCGCAGCTCTGCATGGCGCGGGGGTTCTCTGTGTGTGGGATTTCAAGGCAGCCGGATTAGCCGGCATCGTCGCTATGTATTGATTATTCAAAGCGTAAAACTGCGGAAACGGATCAACTGCCGCGCCAGTTGTTGAGGCGGGCAGGGAGAGC
The DNA here is from genome assembly GCA_002269645.1 of Macrostomum lignano. Taxonomy (NCBI): domain Eukaryota; kingdom Metazoa; phylum Platyhelminthes; family Macrostomidae; genus Macrostomum; species Macrostomum lignano. Next base: position 123,958 of record NIVC01001985.1, read on the forward strand.
GGGCTCGCTTTGAGCTTTGAGCTATATGGATAAATATCTCTATCTGCTCCTCCCTGTCTACTAGGAGCAAAGCTGGAACGCCTGTCCAGCAAACTGATTTTCTCTCTCTCACTTGTGTTGGAGAGGCTGGATTGCTCCGTTTGCTAATCCAGCTCAGCAGCATGCATTCATTTCGCTTTCATCAGACAGGGCCGGGTAGGAAAACCAGGCCACACGCAGTGGCAATAGCTGAGATTAACGAATGAGAAATCCCGCGCTCGCGGCCCCGATAACGATAAGCGAATTCCTCTGAAGGAAGGCTTCGAGAGGCGGCCTTCTCTTGTTGAGAATGAGATGACAGCTCTGCTCTGAGATCTGCATCTTCGATCGGCATCGAGTCCTCCTTCAGTTCCCAGCTCTTATGCCGCGTATTTCTTGCTAATAGCTTGCATCTCATTTATTCACGACGGCTATTTATTCATCCGCAGAGTTGCTCTAGTCGACTCCTCTTCTTGGCCATTAAGTGGGTCACGTCTGCTTTAGCAGGCTCCTCTTCAGTCCGAGTCCTCATTTTTTTCTTGGCAAAACTATCAAAAGAAAGGTTGATTGGGAGAGCTGTTACTGGGCTTGGACCGTTTCTGTAGGCCTGCTGCTGCCTTTGAAGTTTTTTGCCTGTGTGTGCAGCTCTTTACAAAACGGCCTTTTTGTATAACTAAGACCAGAAGGCTAATTTCCGAAATCCCAAGCAGCTTGACTGATTTATTTGCCCTGCAGTCCAGATAGCTTCCTAGCGCCGTCCATGGCTACTAATCCTTCAGCCAAACCTGCCGATTACGAAAAAAATCAGTAATTCCTCTCCGGGGGTGGGATTCGAATTCTCAATTTCCTTCTTTCGAATTTGTCTATCATGTGTGCTGCTGGCAATATGGGATTTCCAACCACTCGCCCCCATCGCGAGCTCCCGAGACTGAGCAGCTATCAGCTAGGGAGGGCACTTGCTAAAAACTTTCTCTCCCCAACTGCATCTCACAAGCCAGATTCTCAGCCATGGAGATCTTGAAACTAGAATCTGGAATAGTTAACAACTCTTCTCCGAAACCCTAATTAATTATCAAACGCGACAAAGGGTGACAGCAATTCTTGTCAACTAGGTCTCATTTTAAATCTCAACTGCTGGCTTTCACAGATGTTCTCAAATGCACCGTTCTTTAAGCGTCAAAAAACCGGACAAAATTTATATAATTCGTTAAATTCGTACTTACAGCTTAGATTTGCCATGCCAGACTCTCATTTTTAAGATCTCCCTGCCTCCATCAGCTTGAGCAGCTTCCCGTTGTCCTTCGTCGAACAAGCAAGCGATTGCAATATAGTTGGTTGTCACGCAATGGAGCGAGAGAGAGAGAGTTGAGTGAGGCAACTCGCCCTGCTATGATGGCAGGCCTCAACCTTTCCAGGCTCTCTATCGCTACAATACTTGAAATCCCGGATGTCGAGCCCCGGAAGATGCCTGTAAGGTTGGGCTGAGTTTTTTAATCTGGCCAATCAATCTCTTTTTACCGTGACAATTTTCGACCTCATGCCGAGCCGAATTCTCCGAATGCGCGTGCGTTTTTAACAAAGTATTAACTGGATCAAAGATCAAGCTTGTTGCATTCTATCCAGTTACCATCCATCAACTTTTTGACGTCTTCATTGTTTGAACGCCTGTACACGCTGTTCTTCGTCGTGTTCTCGATATTTCTACCGCAACTTGGAGCTGCCACTTTATCTACAAAAGGCTGAAAATCTCAGCTTGCTCTAGCAACTTCACTTGCCTACAAGCGTATATTCATTCATCTGCTCAACTTTTGGCCTACTGACTCAAACGGTTAGCGACATCTCATTTACGCGTGACAACTGCTGGCTTGACTAGTGACTCAATTTGCAATAGGCTAGCATTGATAGGTCAGCTGCCGCCTGAGCGATAACGAAGCCTCTCTGTCACAACCATGCAGAGATCCTGGATATTAGCCAAATGAATTCTGCCCATTCCGCTGCCTCCTCAGCACACGCACTCTTACCCACGCTCACACAGGGTGCACAGCGGCCCTGCGTTTTAAATCGTCAGGCATGTACACTGCATTATCACGGGTGTGAATCGCACCACAACCCCCCCCCCTCTGGACAATATTCGTGCGCACAAGCCCCAAAGGAATGTAAAGCAATATTGTAGTTGCCACGATGCTGACAAGCAATTTGACGAACTTTTCCTTATTAGCTTCGTCTTACTCGTATCCTGAACTTTATCCAAAATAAGTTTAAATAGACAACTTGCTTTTATAAACTGTTACATTTGTATTATATATAGTTTGTATTATATTATATTCAACGCTCGAATATGAAGGATTTATTTGTTTCTTTATATTAAACAAGCGCAGACAATCTATTTAACAATCCTATCACAGGTCGACGCCTTGTACGGTGAGGTCAGCAAAGGGCACAGAAAAAACAAGCATCAAAAACATAAACGTCATGTTATAACACTAAGAAAGCTAATGCTAGGACTATAATATTGCACCAGTGCGCCAGGGACACATGCATTGGCTAAGTCATAGGGCAGTGATTAAACTCATTACAGAACAGAAAGATAACTACTGATCTGACTAATTACTTTTTATATTGCTACTAAAAATGAGTAGAGCATTGTATTCGTTTTTAACTGCTGACGATAAACAATGGCGAATGAGGATAATTGAAGCTGTTTTATGAATATTATAGGCGAACTAGACAATGAGATATGATATCAGCATCAGTGCTATATGAGAGTTAAACAGAATTCGACTATGTACAAATTATTATGCTTGAATCACGATCGAAAGCAATTAAAGCTTAAAGTTTACTTTTTTTATTTACTTCTTTAAAAATAGACTTAAGTTCGTGCAGTTTAAAATGCTGGCGTTTTATCTTTTTGTAATCAGTATTGACCAAGGATTAGGATTAGTTGATTTTCCATTGCAGCCTCCGCTCCGGATCAGCTCAGGCCAGACAATTAGACTCAGTTTAGTTTGTTTCTAAAATTGGAATTAGATCAGACAGTTTTAACACTAGACAGTGAGACATGATTTGTGATTTATGAACTTATGATTATGTCTTCAAGCGGCTAAATATAGAACAGTACAACTACTGTATAGGTTATAAATTGACATTGCTGTTGCTCAATGATTTGAGCTTTTAGCTTTGAACAACTCTGAATGGGACTCTATCGAATCTAATTTCTGAATGAAAAATATTCAAATCTGAGCAAAATCAATTCAAAACAATGTTTTGGCTTTTTTACTTTGAAACTGAGTTCTTAGTCAACTTAGCAAGTTTTTTAAAAACGGCCACATGACAGACCCATGACATGACCGACTGATTACATGACAGACCCATCACATGACCGACTGATTACATGACAGACCATGACATGACCGACTGATTACATGACAGACCTATGACATGACCGACTGATTACATGACAGACCCATGACATGACCGACTGATTACATGACTGACACATCACGTGACCGACTGATTACATGACTGACAATCACACGACCGACTGATTACATGACAGACCCATCACATGACCGACTGATTACATGACAGACCCATGACATGACCGACTGATTACATGACTGACACATCACGTGACCGACTGATTACATGACTGACAATCACACGACCGACTGATTACATGACTGGCACATCACATGTCTGACCCGAAAGAATAAAATAAATATATTTATAGCCAGATGGAGAAATTTCCAAAGTGAAAGATTCTGCATAGGTAGAGGTTACAATGCAGGTAGAAAAGAGAAAGAGGGTGAACCGCCCATGAGGGTGGTAGGCGAGGCTGAGTTCTCATCACTGGGCTCGCATCGCTTTTGTCTCCTCTAATGGAGCTGAGAAAAAAAGAGTTGGCTCTCCGACTCTCGCCAGGCCTCACTCATTTGGCTAACAGCCCGAATGAAATTGCATGCAGCTCAAACAGGAAAGCCGAATGGGAAGCGCATTTATGAGAATTTTCTGCTGTTAAACTGCTTTTACTTGAGCTACTGAGCCCTGAACGCCCCGGGCCCCGAGGCGGCCTCATTTAAGCCTTGACCACCAGCTTCAATCATTCTCCCTCTCTCCCGAGCTGGAAGCTTTGAATTCGAATATTCGAATAAAGAAGGCAATCAATCAGATTTATTGTTACATGCTAATCTATAGAGATACCCCTGCCATAGCGATTGCCAATCCAATTTCTCAGCCCAGTTCCTTTCACACGAGCCTGGGAGGCTTTTAAGGGAAATCTAGAGATCTTAATTTGGATATATAAAAAGAGGCTTGAGTTGCTTTTAGTTGAACTGAGAGGAAAATTTTAGGCCAACTCCAAACCAAGCAGCAGCAAGTATTAAAGCTGAGAGGGGAAGGGCGCTGTTTGCGAGGCCCGAGCGAAAGGTGTGAAGAAAATGGGGCTAGCTGGCTAAAACCCGTCCACCTCACCCGCCCTTTAAAAAACTGAGGGCAAATCCCCCGCTGCCTCACCTGTCTGTCACTCCTGACGGGTCGGTCCTCACCTACACTCGGCTCAGCCGTTTTCCTTGAGCCTTCGCTTGGGGACTGACTGGAGGGGCAGAGCACGGAAACTTGCTGCTTTCGCCTTCCTCCCGCTGCTTTTGCCCCCCCCCTGCCGCCATCATCACTGCAGTTACCTTTAATTCCTTCCCGGCAACTTTCTCTGCAGGCCAGCAAGCAAGCAATTGTTGTCGCTTTCCCCAACTCTCGCTTCCAATTCCTGCACAGGCGTAGAAACCCAATAGAGAATTTTTGAGAGTTAAGCCGGGCTTGAGTCTATAGTTGTGTTGAGTTCAGTTGAGCTCAGCTGAGTTAAGTTAAGCTGGGTAGGACTTCAGGTGCGGGGATCAAGTTTCCAGCATCGATTCTTACGCACGCGACGGTCGGACGGTCAGAAGTTGCCTCCCCCGTCCCCGATAAAGCTGGGGTGTCCAGCTGCCCGCGCTCCATCGGGCTGCGACTCTTATTAACACTTCCTAAATTTCAAACCAAACAACGACGGTGCCGCTTCCTCAGTGACTCACCGCTGTTGTGATGGTAACGATAATGACGCTTCATGGTTCTAATGCTTACTGAAAGGAAGCTGCATCCGGGGGTGCAGAGCAGCTCAGCGTTTATTGCCTCCGACTCTCGTGCCATAGGGCCCAGGTTCGATTCCGTGCAAGATTACCTAGCTAACTAACTAACCAAATAACAAACAAACAAACAAACAAACTAACTAACTAACTAACTAACTAACTAACTAACTAACTAACTAACTAACTAACTAACTAACTAACTAACTAACTAACTAACAACTAGCTAACTAACTAACTAACTAACTAACTAACTAACTAACTAACTAACTAACTAACTAACTAACTAACTAACTAACTAACTAACTAACTAACTAACTAACCAACTAGCTAACTAACTAACTAACTAACTAACTAACTAACTAACTAACTAACTAACTAACCAACTAGCTAACTAACTAACTAACTAACTAACTAACTAACTAACTAACTAACTAACTAACTGACTAACTAACTAACCAACTAGCTAACTAACCAACCAACTAACAAACTAACCAACTAACTAACCAACCAACTAACTAACTAACTAACTAACTAACTAACTAACTAACTAGCTAACTAGCTAACTAAATAACTAGCTAACTAACTAACTAGCTAGCTAACTAACTAAATAACTAGCTAACTAACTAACTAGCTAGCTAACTAACTAACTAACTAACTAACTAACTAACTAACTAACTAACTAACTAACTAACTAACTAACTAACTAACTAACTAACTAACTAACTAACTAACTAACTAACTAACTAACTAACTAAAAGTTGCATCCAGTCAGACTAGAAGAAGACAAAACGAACTCAGTATTTGCCTACGCCTACCCGCGGCAGAGAGCTGGGGCAACGCACACACGCTGCAGATCATTAAGCTGAGCTCCTGGTCCGACTCGTTCCAAATATGTCGCGAGGAGAAAGTGTGCAGAGTATAGAGGATCCTAGCGCTCCCTCCCAGCACAAGCCATCGGAGTGGGGATTAAAGACGAAGTTCAAGGATCCGTCGCAGGCTACCCCCTCTTCTAGTCGCGTCTCTCTCTCTCTCCCCATAAATATCTTAATCCGACCACTCGCGGCTCAAGTTGGAGACGTGCGTGCCCGCAGGCGGACTCGAAGCCTTAGCATGCGAGCTCGCGAGTCTTTGCAACTCATTTTCTTTCGTCTTCTCTTGGCAGCTGCTTCAGCACAACACTGTAGTTTTTTTCTTTCAAAACTCCTGTGACTACCTACTAGGGGAGCTGAGAAAGTCCTGCAGCGGCTCACGCAGGCGGAGTCTCATTCTTTCTGTGCTAAGCAACTTTTTTCGGGGGTTGCATGCAGGTTTGAAATCTCCCCTCTCTCTCTGCCCCCAATTCCTCACTCCTCCCTGCAGCCCTCCATCGTGTGTCATAAAACAAGTTTGGCACAAGCCACTAACTAAAGCCAGGGGGTTGTGCTCCAGCTGAGCTTTCAGCCCCGAGGATTAATGGACAGCATGGGGGGATGGCTGGCTAGCTTCAGGACTGCATTGCGGGTCAGTGAGCGAGTATGGAGAAACTCACTGGCTGAAAAGCGGCTGCTACTAGCGGTGAAAGTTCAGAGCGGGTAGTGAGCCATATTGGACAGAAAAAGCCCATCTATGATTCCCTAAAACTGAATAGCAGTTATTTGACCGTGCAGGTTGCTGAGCAGGTGCGATCCCATCAACAGTCAGAACTGCATTCGACTCTAAACACGAGGGACAGATAATAATTACTGAGCGAAGACATTCCTGTTTTAGTTTTTTAACTACTCGAAATGTCGAATATAATGGCACGTTTGAAACTACTCAAGCACAGCCGATTTCTGCTACAAAACTACTCAAGCACAGCCGATTTCTGCTACAAAACTACTCAAGCACAGCCGATTTCTGCTACAAAACTACTCGATCTTAGCTCAGTTGCGCTACAAAACTACTCGAGCTTAGCTCAGTGCTGCTACAAAACTACTCGATCTTAGCTCAGTTCTGCTACAAAACTACTCGATCTTAGCTCAGTGCTGCTACAAAACTACTCGATCTTAGCTCAGTTCTGCTACAAAACTACTCGATCTTAGCTCAGTGCTGCTACAAAACTACTCGATCTTAGCTCAGTTCTGCTACAAAACTACTCGATCTTAGCTCAGTGCTGCTACAAAACTACTCGATCTTAGCTCAGTGCTGCTACAAAACTACTCGATCTTAGCTCAGTGCTGCTACAAAACTACTCGATCTTAGCTCAGTGCTGCTACAAAACTACTCGATCTTAGCTCAGTTCTGCTACAAAACTACTCGATCTTAGCTCAGTGCTGCTACAAAACTACTCGATCTTAGCTCAGTTCTGCTACAAAACTACTCGATCTTAGCTCAGTGCTGCTACAAAACTACTCGATCTTAGCTCAGTGCTGCTACAAAACTACTCGATCTTAGCTCAGTGCTGCTACAAAACTACTCGATCTTAGCTCAGTGCTGCTACAAAACTACTCGATCTTAGCTCAGTGCTGCTACAAAACTACTCGATCTTAGCTCAGTGCTGCTACAAAACTACTCGATCTTAGCTCAGTGCTGCTACAAAACTACTCGATCTTAGCTCAGTGCTGCTACAAAACTACTCGATCTTAGCTCAGTTCTGCTACAAAACTACTCGAGCTTAGCTCAGTGCTGCTACAAAACTACTCGATCTTAGCTCAGTGCTGCTACAAAACTACTCGATCTTAGCTCAGTGCTGCTACAAAACTACTCGATCTTAGCTCAGTGCTGCTACAAAACTAGATGTAGACGCACTCATTTCTGCTGTGCTCTAAAAATGAGCACCAGTTGTGTATCTCCTGCAGTTCTGCACCAATGCTTGTTTTAAACTTTTTTCTCTTGAGAGCTTTTTAACCAGTCCAAATAGGAATACAAAAGCTAAGGCCGCGCCTAGCTATCATGAGGAGCACAATGGAATAGTCATATTCAACTTGCCAGCGTCTCCCAGTTCCATGCCGATCGGTTCTATCGCAGCGGCCGATGTAATGAAGCTCGCTTTGTCAAAGTTGATGTCAAAAAACTGTGCGCGTCCATTGGGGTATAAAGACAGCAAAGAGAATGAGAGAGGGGCAATGCAGGGAGCGGAGGCAGCGGCTACTGCAGTGGGGGGAGCCATATGAATGCAGCAGCTATAAACTGCAGCGTAGGGGCCGTTAGTCGTTGGGCATTTTCGGGAGAGATGGGACGGAACGAGGGAAAGCTGAGGCGAATCTGAGCGCGGGCTGCCCGCCTCCCAACCCCCCCCCCTCACAGAGAAGCCAATTAAGCCTCGGCGGGAGGGAGCGCTGGCAGCCGGCCCTTAGTGCTGCCTGCATGGCGAGTCTTTTATGAGTCTCCGGGGCGCTGGCGCTGGCCGCCAGTGGGAGGGGCGCTCGGTCAGCTCAGCGAGCGCGTCGGGCATAGGCCGCTAAGCCGTATTGGCTCAGAAGAAGTCTTCTGTATTTTGCCAATTTCTTTTCTCTCCCCACTCTCTCTGCGGCAGGCCAAATCTATTTCTTGGACTCTTCACTCTCTAACGCCATCTTTCTGCTTCTTTTTCTGTGGGAGAGGGGGAAGTGGGCGAGTTTTTTGGGTTGGATCGGGTGTGAGAGCCGCAAGAGGGGAAGAGGGAGTGGGAAAGCTGAGTGAGAGGAATTCCCGCAAACCCGCTCATGCAGTTTGGGATTTTATTTTCAGCAGAATTAGGCGCAGGCATTTTCTCTGTATGTGAGGTGCCGATTGTTCGGCGGAACAGCGCGGAGCGAGGTCGTTTCGAATTTGACTTTATTTCCTAATACTCTCCCCCTCCCATTCTCCAGCTCCCACCCGGCCTCCCTGCCCCGCGAGAGACCCCCGGGATTACGAAAGCCGAGGCAATCGGCGGGATTAAAATGGGGAGAGAGGCGTGAGAGCTCGGAGAAGAAAAAGGAATTGAAGGGGGCAGGCAGCGGGGGCAGCGAATGCACTACTTGGCTGAATATTTATGACTTCTCTGTCTTGGCCGTCCGAGTTTTCTTCCTCGACTTTTCTATCATCGCAGCTTCTGGCTGTCCGGCGGACTGGACTCGGCCAAAATAAGGATATAGCTATATAGTGGCTAAGACTGTATGCCGCCGCGCGCATAGCGGAGGCTGATAGACAGTCCCGACTCAAATTTATGATCACGCACGCCCCTTTGAGTTAGCAACTTCCCAGGGAGATGCGAGAGATGCTGCATGATGCGGTGTCCTCAGCAACTGAGTGCTTTTCTGCTACACATCTGCTTTTCATTGCAGCATACAGAAGAAGGACGCGTAACATTTCAAGATGATGGGGAATTATTTGAAGGCCCCAATTCTGCTTCGGAATACACTAGCGAGATCGCGGGCAGTGTGCCAAGGGTTCGATTCCGTGAGCAGCCACATACATTTGGCGATTGTGCTCAGAAATTGTCGTGCGATTCTCATCCATGATTATTAACGGCGCAGTGTGTTACATGCCTGACTTTGAGAAAATTAGGGCCGCTGGTACACCCCGCGTGCTCAGGGGTCAGCGTGATGCGCAAGACTAGTCGAAATAAAAACTATTACTCTATGGATAGAAATATAATTTTCAATATACAATCATAGGCTTGCCATAATTTTGAAGTGTTACTCAAAGCAGTATAAAAACAATTTAGACCCAGCCATATATGGTAGTCAAACAAAAATATGTTAACCGAACAAGCGCATAGTCGGTATATACACTGCAGTACATTTATATGCTGTAACAATGTGGATTCTGCATTAATGATTCACGGCCGACCTAGGGCATCGCTTCATTTACTTTATTTCAGGCCTGCTGAAGCGGCCTCCGCAGGAGCCCAGGAGTTCTTTGGCTCCCCAAGCATGCGAGATGACTCAGCCAGACTCATTAATTAATTGACTCCTTACTTGAGTCCTCCAGAAAGGGGGGGGAGAAGGAGGAGAAAGCTAGGGCGGATTGCGGGTTAGCTGGGGAGCCGAGATGTGGGCGGTGCAGAAAGGGAGCTGGGCTGCCGGCTGTTTGGCAGCAATTGCAGGTTGATTTGATTCTAGACACACACACGGGTGGATTATCACACAGCTGGCTCAATATTTAGAAGCAAGCTGTCCGCTAGGTAACACTAGGTAAGTTATTTTATGCAGAGCAGGCCAACCCCCTAGCACAGAGAGTGTTCATGCCTGACAACTAGAAATTCAGGGCCGCTGTGCATCCTGTGTGAGCGCGTGTGAGTGCGTGCCTGCCTACAGCACTGGCACGCTTGTGTGCTCATAAAATGTATTCTATTGATAATTCGACAGCTGCTATTTAACCAAGCAGAAAAAGAAATAAATAAAACTAAAACTCGAAGAATTTCCGCTTGTTTGAGACACCATTGTCCAAAAATCAATTGTTATCATTCTTTGCAGTTCAAAGAAAACAACTTAACAATAATACCAGTGCAGGGCGTGTATTGTGAGGTAAAAAAATGGTTACAGAGAAACACCTGGAAGCTTGAGACGAAAATTCCCAGAAACAACATAGCCATACATAAGTCTGATAAAATCGGTAAACAAATCGAGTTTAATACTCGTAATTTGAAAGAGCCAATTAAACGCGACGACCTACTGGGCTCGTCTCAGACAAAAAACAATTCTCTTCATACGGGAAAATCAACGATTAAAACAGAGCATGGGGCAGATTTTCTGTCTGAATTTTGTTTTAATCAAATAAATCCAGCGATTAGTTTAATTTGAGTAATTTTATTTGTCAAAAAAGCTACTCATCAGAACTATAGAGGCTTAGAGAGATTAACCAGGGGAAGAATCGATCAGGAAGACTGCATTGTTGAGCAGAGAAGAGCAAGATAGTATAATATTTTATCTCGTATACGTTTATTGATAGAATGGCAATCAGAATAAAGAGCATGCGCTTGCTACTTTACTTACAGTAAAAATTACAGAATATTACATGTATAAAATTATTCATAAAGAACTTTTATTTGATATTTTACTGATAGTAGAGATATGGGAAAAATACGCTTAATAATATCGATTAAAATGCATTCAATATTCTACTGGGCTACACTATAGATAAGCCATAAAAGGGATCATATATTTAACGAACTTAAGAATTCATCTGGAGACGCAAAACGCGATAGATTTTTTGTAGTCCCTATTTTGCAGCGTGACTTTTTTGTAAGTAACTCGTATTATTCGCGAGAGCTGCTTAAAAGCCTTAAAAAAGAGATAACACAACCAATAAATCTTATTGATAGGAAGCATGTATAGCTAAATAAAACTGATGACTAGGGCGTAAAATATGATGAAAACTAGAGCTACTGATAACAGTTAGCGACAACAGGAAATCAATATAAAAAGATTAAACTTCCAACCAAAATTGCAGCGAGTGTTTTAAGAAAGAGACTCATTATACAAGCTTGAATTGCTTCTATCTTAAAAGCGTGTAAATATTATATTCCACACTTGTAGCTGTTAATAAGCTACACAATATACTGTAATACGAATCCTAATCTTATTCTTATTACTGCAATGCTACTAAACAAGTAATATCTTGCTAGTAGATACTTCAAACTGGTCCTCAATGATTTTTTGGCTTTTTAGTTAAAACTACGATCAATGCCTTAACTTTTTGTAAACAAGTAAAAGTTCAACTACGCAAAGAGGAACTCAAGAAGACAAAGCGCTAGCAATGTTGGCCAATCCCAGGTCCTCTAGCACGGATTTGGGCTCGTTGTTGTCCTGAAAATCAATGAGAAATCGATATTTATTACCAATTGAGTTTCGGATTAAAGTACATCTATATCCATTAGTGGACACAACAAGGTAATTTCGATATGAAATGTAGCTAGCTAAGCTTAACGAAAATATAGGTAATAGAATGGATGAACCTGTAACCATGGCTACTACTTGGCTGAGAATTTAATAAGGCAAGCGAAACCACCACCACAACAACAACGACAATATAAATGGCAAAATTGTGGAAGTTTTCTGTAACAAAAGAAACTAAAAAAACCATCACCACCAATAAAATAAAACTTCTGACAATTTTTATGAGCGACTCGCTATTAGTAGGAAAATAAGATATACTACTAATAGTCGCTACTGACTAGGCTGCGATTATTATCCAAGACCGTGATCCTCGAAAAATCCCTGCGGCGTTTCCTCCTTAATTGATGGAAATGATCACACAATCGGGCGTGATTAGAAATAGGTGACACAAATATTGTGTACTTTTATTGCTAGGTAATTGAAATCTACTAATAATTATTATTGAAAACATTAATATATTTATTAATACCTAGACACGTACAATCGGGTAAAAGGAATGTCAGCTATTTGTTCAAAATTGAAGCTGTTGAAAATTGAGAAACTAGCTTGCGAGATCCCGACAGAGAATGTGCAGATTCCATTTCTCATTAAGTTACATTTAAGGGCAATTGGCAGGTAGGTAAAACACATTTTACGAGCATTTGGATCGAGACAGTCAATCTGACAGAAACTATAAGCATAATATAATAAAGTGATATACCAAAGTTTAATTTGTTTTAGATTCAACTTTCAAAAAACACGTCATTAAAACCGATTATTCAAAATAAATCTGTGTCGTATCTTCGATTTGTTTAATCTCGTACGAGTCGCTAATACTGCAATATTCGGACTTGAAATTCTAGCAAAATATAGCTGAAAGTTTTAACAAAAATGGTTTAGATTTTTTATAGAAGTCAGTTGACAGTACTTATATAAATGAAATTGATGCTGGAATGCACGTGAAGGTGGGATACAGTACAAAATCAACATCATCAATGCGGTGCATCGTGTTTGAAAATAAGTGAATTTGTCAGTTTAGGATTGGCAGCCATATAATTAATAGTATAGTGACAAACAGTTTATAATAGAACTGTCAGGAAATAACAAAGACAAGGATCTTCTAACACTGACAAAGAAACAAATTTCTGAGTAATAATTCGGCTTGCGATAACGCAAATATTTTCGCTCGTTCTATATAGTACTATATAGTAGTATGCATAGAGAATCGCATGATGGCGTTCTTGCAACTCGGTTAAATCAATCCGTATTCTTTTAGCGCTTCCAAAAGGGCATCGTTCTAGATTTATTGGAGGGCGGTTGAGTCGCTTATTGAATTGAATTTGGTTGCGCGGAAGGACAGTCCTACTAGCTTCCGTCCTAGTGGCTTAGTGTCCTAAATGGCTTAATTCTTAACAGTTCTCTGCTAAGTTTGAACTAATCGCGAAATACTACTGAACTTTCTAAAAGCACATTCTTCATTTACCATGTGGAATATTAGGATTGGCAGTGAAATTCATTGTGAGGCACCTGAAATCCATTGTGAGACACCCGAAATCCATCGTAAGACACCTGAAATTCCCTGTGAGACACATTAAATCCATCTTGAGACACCTGAAATCCCCTGTGTGGCAGCTGAAATCCATTGTGAGACAGCTGAAATCCATTGTGAGACAGCTGAAATCCATTGTGAGACAGCTGAAATCCATTGTGAGACAGCTGAAATCCATTGTGAGACAGCTGAAATCCAATGTGAGACAGCTGAAATCCATTGTGAGACACCTGAAATCCATTGTGAGACACCTGAAATCGCCAAGTAAGACATCTTAACTCCTATTGTGTGTGCAAGGAAAATTCCAGGAATATGAGACACCTGAAATCCATGTGTGATCTACATTGTTTAAACATCTGAGACACTTGTGAGACACCTGAATTCCATTTGAGACAGACAAAACAGCAGAGTTGGACAAAGCTAAACGCAAAAGTTAAATGCAAAAAATAAACATACAGCACTGAATGTGCATGTTAGATTTTTGCTATGTTTCCCATTCGTTGTTATTTAAAAATAAACAAGAAGCATTTATTGAATCAAGCAAACATAAGAAGCACTTTTGGAGTGCAAGCACTGTACAAAAAACATCCTTGATAATTAAGAATTTACCTCCTGCAACAGATCCTGCGCGGCGATGGCCTTCAACACGTTCTTTTTGCTTGTCTCCTGAACCTCACCGCCTAGTATAAACTCGTCCAGCATAAAGTAGGCTTTCTCAAAGTTAAATATAATGTCCAGCTCGCAGACCTGTAGAAGTTAAATCAAGCCTGTTTTGTTTGTATATAAAAAACACAAAGTCAATCTACTTCTGAATAGTACATTGAGTACGAGCACTTACGCTTCCAAAGTACTTATCAAGAAGTTCAACATAGCGATGTATGACTTCGAGACAGAGAAGCTCATTGTCCTGCTGTTCAATAGCGCAGCAGAAATAGAGACTCGCGTATCTGTAAAAGTACCAATGGCATGAAGAGTTTTTTAAATATGCGATATCTGAGAATGACGCTGACAGTGGTATTGTGTGTCCTTGCCTTTTATACACAATCTTCAACTCTTTCCACTCTAAAAAGGAGCACATCTTTGGTTTTCTAGCAAGAATAAGAGTGACCAAATCTCGAGTGATCTTCTTTTTTGCCTTGTCCGTCTGAGAGATGTACCACTTTTGTAGTCGAAGTTTACCCTGCCTGCTGAATAGTAGCATAAAATGAATCTAAAAATATTTTAGAAATTGTTTTAAAAAATATGTCAAGTTAGGGAATAGACCATGCAGTAAGTCTACTTAATAATATATTTTTTACTTAAATACTATACAATACAGCATTTGTGTACGCAATAAAAAATTCCCAGTCATATGTGTGCTTAAATTTGCAAACATAATCATATCACTTGCATAAAGTTTTACATGTACATCGATTAACAATCAAATAGATAGCATCTGGAATTAATTTTTTATGCAATTTAAAACTATTTCTCGTATAATTAAAGTTAGCCATACAATAACTGCCGTAATAAATTATGCTAGTTAAATGAGATATTTTTATAGCTGCTATAAAAGTTGTCACTAACAATGAAAAGATAATTAGGCAATAGTCGTAAGTGAAGCATATGTGAACTAGCTTTGATGGTTTATTTATGTAATTAAGGACAAAGTTTTTCGTTTAAATTACTTTCATTTGCTTTCAATTTCTAAGAATGGATAAAACATAGTCTGACAAGGATGATAAACATAATTAGACTGAATGATTATTTAGTTTAATTTACCATTTAAAACTTTACCAGTTTCAACTTAGGCCCTAACTTACCATTCTGAATTCCTCAAAAGATAAAATAAGAAAGTTGCTTGTAGTGTTTAAACTCTTTATCTATAAAAAACTTTTGACTTGTGAACTAAAGCCAAGGCACAAAGCTGAAACGAGAAATGCTAGGCCTAACTAAAATGATCAATTAATGCGTTCTCATTTTAAGAAAGGAATAAAAATGGCAATAAAAGAGATGGACTTTTCTTATTAAGAAAACGCCAGTTTCATATAATTAAATCAGCAAAAATCTGCAAACGTTCAACAGCCACACGTCCACGCTTCTGACGTGAGACTGCAATCGAGTGATCAGGTCAGGTCAGGTGGTGCGGGGACGGAGACTTTCGTATGATTTAAATATAATTGTTTTGTTTTTTCAATTCTCTGTCTTTTAAGTTGGTGTGTTTGTTTTACAGAATAAACGACCGTTGTCTGATATTTAGGCTGATTTTTCGTGAATAATGTTTTTAAGTAAAAATGTTTGTTAAAAGCTTGAAAGAAATTCAAATAAAACACGGCCTACTTATGAAAGCGGCTGTGTCAAAAATTCAAATAAGTATTTGCATTATAGACACGGCTGCTATGTCTATAAATAGACCTAGTCACTATTAGACATGGCCACTGTGTCAATGAAACTTGCACGGTAGCCATGTCATTAATATTGAATGGGTTCATATTTAGAGACATAGTGGATGGTTGTGTCATGAATATGGAATTGATTTACACTTAAAAACATGGGTGGGTGGCCATGTCTCTAATATTAGAGCTTATGGGCATGGCTGCCATGCCATGTATATAGGCCCCTAATCATTGATCAAATGAAAAGATCAATCAATTGAAAAGTCAAAGTTTTTTATTTGAATTTTTTAAATTAAATTAATTTTAATTTTAAGAATAACACAAAATCTTTTTTTAAAGTGCAGCTGCAATAATAATATATGTAGCTACTAAAAAAGTCAGTCAGTCAGTCACATACATGCACAACAGTTGGCCAAGTTGGCTGATTTGGCTGACCAATTTGGCGGCCAAACAAGGAAGTTGCAAAAGTGCCCACCCAAAAAAATACCAAAGTAGTAGTACTATGTAGCTGACGAGGCATTTTGACTTAATAAGACATAGTCATAGTTATGTCTTATTAGTCATAGTCATAGTCTATAACTATAGTCATAGTAAAGTCATAGTTACTCCTACCGTTTACCTATAGTAGCGTTAATTTTGCTTTACACTACTTATGCTAGGGTTTTTTATATGTTAGTTGCATTTTTGGCCAAAAACTATGTCGCATTTTTGTTAAAACTAAGTTGCATGGATGACCAAATTTTGAAGGTTGCGCATGTATGGTCAGTCAGTCAGTCATTAATTAATTAAAAAACTTAAAAAGTTTAAGACACAAAAATTTCTATTTGCTAAAAAAAATTCAAATTAAAAAAAAACTACAACCACTTAGGATTCAAACCTTGCTATATGCAATCACAAGACAATCATCTTATCCACTAAGCCACCATTTGATTATGAGAGAGCCTTATAGAACACACATTTTATATCAATGATTATAGCTGTGCCTATAAGCATAAATATTATAGACTAGACATGGCTGCTATGCTTAAGTACTCTATATTTAAAAACATGCAATTAAAATTTACTAGGCAGGCCTATTGAACTATTAATGAATATCAATAAAAAATAGCTAGCCAATTGATTTGCCAAAGGCAAATTATTTAGCCAAAAGTTTTTGTCTTAACTTTTGATTTGATAATAATAGTTATATAATTGTCTAATAGGCCTATTCTTTTAAATGATCATCATTGCTTAATATATCAATTTCAATAGACAATCACCATTGAAATTTGACTCTATTTTATAAAAGTATTTTTGATATCCTAATAATTTAGTTCTATTCTAATAGAATAACCTATAATATTTATATCATTTAAATAGTCAATCTATATATTATTTGTTTTAAAAGGCAATCATTTCTATGAAACTTTTAGAAAAAAATGATCATGTTCCAAAACTGCTAAAAACAATTAAAAATAAAATGCTTCAACCTCTTCTATTCTAATAGATATAATTAGATATTGCATCAAGTATATATTAAATATTCCACAAAAATATTTATTATACTTTCAATTAATAGTCATTTGTATAGAGTCTATAGAGTCTATACTATAGACTAGTAATATTGAAATGATTAGGCCTATCTTCAAAATTCAGGGGGATACATATTACATTCTACTTTTTAACCTATAGTTTTTTGTATTAGGCCTATGTTTATATGTAGAATTAAAGCTGAGATCTTATTCAATAGAGCCAGTTCATTTGAGACATCTGTGCAAGTGGTTTAAAGCTCAATGTGACCCTATTTCTCTAAATATATGGAGTCCAGATGCGAAATATACAAAGTTATTATATTTTTAAAATATGATCATTTTAGGACAATTTTAATATTTGAATTGATTTTATCCAAAACTGATATAACATATAAGCCACAAGGGAAAGTGCTAATTTATAAAAGAGCTAATACTAGAAACCATTTGTAATGTTATTTTAAGAGCTTCTACTTTATTTATTTAAAACTGTTATTAAGGTGATAGTCAATTTACTTGGTAATTATTATCTGAAAGATTGCCAATTATCCTAGGCCTATTTATCTCATGATCATTGGAATGTTCTATATAATGGTCCCATATATGCAAAATCAATATGGCTAGAGTTTTTGCTAGTGTCATAGTAATAATTGTTAGGTAAAGGTGATATAAGACCTAATAGAGATAGATTATATAGTATTATAGTTAAGCCAAAATTTGTTTTCACATAGTTGCAACCAAAACTATTTATATAGAGCTCCATTGTAGATACAGATATTGCTATTGAAAGTTATAGATATATAGGTTCTTAGACAAAACATATATGGTTATGAAATCAATACTTCTTAAAATTTAGGAATTACTCTAATCTCTAATACTCCATCTCTAATTGTTGACTGATTTTTAGGCTTTCTATTACCTTTTTGCATATCCTCTTTATGTCAATTCATAGAGATGTATGTGATCCATGTTAATTTGGCTGCAATATGTCATATGGGTAAATTAAGCTAAAGAACTTATCTTTGATTCCCTTGTCTGCCATCAGGTTATTCCTAATTGTGCTTTGTAATCTGGCACTACAATGGCAATATTCCAATTCATGAACCAACAAACCAATTGGGATGGCTCCTACAAGCATTGAAGTTATCAAAAGCGTATTTTCAGCTTCTATTCACGTCCTGGCAACCAAGTCGGGCAGTCACGTGACTCTTCAATCGTTAGCCGAAGCCTACGAGAGAACTATGGGTCATCCGGTGCCGTTTCGTGAACACGGTTTTAGCAGCGTTGAAGAGCTAATCAGAGTTGCACTGCCAGGCACTCTGACGATGTACAGAGTGGGCGCCAACATGTGCGCTAAAAGCACCCAGCCGCCCAACCATGCTTCCAAACGCATTATCGAGAAAATTAACACAGAAAATAAAAGCTGTCGCGGCGGTAAAAGTCGCTTTAGCTTTCAAAAAAAGTCGGCCAATCGGAATCCCAGCTGTCCGCAACAGGTGCGAAATCGTATAGCCAAATTAGTTGAAGAATTCTTTGCTAAAAACGGCGAAGGCTGCAGTTTAGGTCACTTTGGCGGGCTTTATTTTCAACGTTACGGTTTTGTACTGCGTCTAGACCAGTTTGCCTGCAATTCTATGCTATCATTTATGCGATTCCTGCAATCTTGCGGCGTCATTGACATCATTGAGACGCCTAATGGCGACCACAGGCTGATGCCGGCTAAATCTGGCCTGTACGTCACCGACCCGAACTCCGATAAACTGGTCAATATGGTGGCCAACTGGCCTGACGGCCCGGCGCCACTGGATCAGCTATCCGAGGCCTATTGCTCCCAGTACGGCTTCGAGCCCTGTCGGCAGCTGGGATTTCTCAGCTTCGACGCGATGGTAAAGGCGGAGAAGCGACTGCGACTGGTGCCTCGATTAGGCGCCTGTCCGCTGGTACAGTTGGCCGACAGCCTGCGACCAGCACCGCCTGCTAGGTGAGTCATATTTAATTATCTGCGGATTTTTTCATCAGAAATCCGAGTGCCATTTTTGCATCCTGACTCCCGAAGCATTTCAATGGCAATGTCATCAATTACAGCTATTTAGGAGTCCGTTTAATGTATTTAACCTTATTTATTTACTTAACTAAACCCATAGGCTAGGGGTTGTGGCCTAGTGGTCAGAGCGTCGGACTCACGCAGGAAAGGTCGGGGGTTCGATTCTCAACTCACTTGAAACAATTTGTGTCCTTGAGCAAGACACTTAACTCTGCATTGCTTCAGTTCACCCTGAATTAGCTGGGGCTGAGCTGTCTGTTGCAAAACTGCCCAGTAGGGCAGGTGTAATTAATTATTATTGTTGTTATTACGAATTTTTATTATGAATCAACCTAGATAGATTTTATGTTTTTATGTTTTACTTAGGGAAAACTCGTGTGTAAAATCTACGTTTTAGATTTTAGGTTATAGGGTTTAGGTTAGGTTAGTAGCGTTATGGTTAAGGATATGAGTTTACGTTAGGTTCATGTCAGGCTCGACAGTCAAATTGACGGCAGTCGATGCGTTATGCTTTTCAGCAACGAATTGCCGGCTAACTGTATCAAGCAGCAGCCACTGCAGCAACTGCCCGAAGACGAGCAGCTACCGCAGCTTCCTCAAGAGCTGCATCAACCTTTGCAGAATCTACAGTTGTATTCACCGCCTCTGCCGCCTTTGTCCTCGTCTTCATCGTCTGGCGGCGGCGGCGACGTCTCGTCCGTTGGTCTGAAGTCCATGACCAATACATGCATTAGCGAATTGGATCGGAGCGACACCTGGTCTACGTACGGCGACGGGGACAGTGGTAGTAACGGAATTCCGGCCGACTGTGTACCCATTGGCTGCCAGCTGCAGCCGCTGCCTGTAGCGGAATATGCCGATCCGAATACTGGCACTGTCAGGGTAAGTTGGACTTGCTTTTACTCTATATCGTACAAATCCACCAGACTCTTCAGAATACACCAAACTCTTCAGAATCCACCAAACTCATAAGAATCTACCAGACTCTTCAGAATCCACCAAACTCATCAGAATCCACCAGACTCTTCAGAATCCACCAAACTCATCAGAATCCACCAGACTCTTCAGAATCCACTAGCCTCTTCAGAATCCACCAAACTCATCAGAATCCACCAGACTCTTCAGAATCCACTAGCCTCTTCAGAATCCACCAAACTCATCAGAATCCACCAGACTCTTCAGAATCCACTAGCCTCTTCAGAATCCACTAGCCTCTTCAGAATCCACCAGACTCATCAGAGCCCACCAGACTCATCAGAATCTACCAGACTCTTCAGAATCCACTAGCCTCTTCAGAATCCACTAGCCTCTTCAGGATCCACCAGACTCATCAGAGCCCACCAGACTTATCAGAATCTACCAGACTCTTCAGAATCGACCAGCCTCATCAGAATCCACCAGACTCATCAGAGTCCACTAGACTCATTAGAATCTACCAGACTCATCAGAGTCCACCAGACTCATCAGAGTCCACCAGCCTCATCAGAATCCACCAGACTCATCAGAGTCCACCAGACTCATCAGAGTCCACCAGCCTCATCAGAATCCACCAGACTCATCAGAGTCCACCAGACTCATTAGAATCTACCAGACTCCAGAGTCGCTGTCTAACCGCCCTACTAGGTGTCTAAATAGCCCTGTACATGTAGGTGCATGGCTGCAAGTACAATAGCTACTATATTACAGTATTACACTACCTTCACAGGTGAGCGTGAAGGCCACTTGCCCAGACGACCTGCTGCTCTCTGTGCATAGCAGCCGGCTAGACGAACAGCGCCGACGCCTCCAAGCCGACATGAAAGCTTGCGCTGATTGGCAGCCGATCTCGCGTCGTCACGCAGCCACAGGCGGTCTGCTGTGCGCTGCCAGACTGGGCGGCGCCAATGGCCGACTAATCCGCGTCCAAGCGCTCGGATTTGACGGCGCTCCCCGGGCCGGCCGGGTTCGAGTCCGGCCGTTAGACGAGCCGCCTAGCGGCTCAGAAATTGTCAGCCTAACGGATCTGTATTATTTGAAGCGGCAATTTGCCGACGCCTGCAGTCAGTTGACGGCGTTGGCCTATCTGGACTGTTTGAAGCCGACGGATGCGAACGGCCAGTGGAGCGAGGCGGCTAGCAATTTTTTCTGCGATTTGATGACGAACAGCTCAGAGCCGAAGGCGGTGCAAATTGTGCGCAATTTGCTGGACGAGGTAAACAAACTATTGCAAGCAATGTGCAGACACGCATTAAGACATACACGCTTTGTTAATAGGTTCATAGGCATTCCTAGTACGAGACATTTGGACTGCTGCTACTACTACTACTACTACTACTACTACTACTACTACTACTACTACTACTACTACTACTACTACTACTACTACTGCTACTACTACTACTACTACTGCTACTAATACTACTACTACTACTATTACCACTTCTACTACTACTACTACTACTACTTATACTATTACCACTACTTCTACTACTACTACTACTTCTTCTTCTACTACTACTACTACTACTACTACTACTACTACTACTACTACTACTACTACTACTACTACTACTACTACTACTACTACTACTACTACTATTACCACTTCTACTACTACTACTACTTATACTATTACCACTACTTCTACTACTACTACTACTTCTTCTTCTACTACTACTACTACTACTACTACTAGCTAGTATTAAGGATGCATTTTATTTTTGTCCGGTATTGTAGTATATATTTTACAACCCTAACCCTAATAATAATAATTTCAGCCGCCGTACAACTGCTCTGTAGTCTTTGTTCGGCCCAACGTGTCCATCGAGATGATTAAGTATGGCTATGCATTGGAGCCGAGCATTTTGGTGAGTTAACAAAAAAAATCCTAGGCACTTCTTGAATGCATTTAATAATTCATACACTACTACTCACCAAATCCACCAGATTTACGGCTTCTGTAAAACAAGTCATACATTTCTGGCCTTGATTTTTCATTTCATTTCAGACTTACCCAACGCAGCGACTTACCGACTTCTAAATTCTAATCAATTGAATTTGCAAACGCGTTAATAAACTTCCTGCTTGTCAACTTAAAAAACTGCATTTTTGCTAAATAAATTTCTATCGTTCTCCTTATCATGTGTACTAATACGCTCAAGTCACCTATTTTTCATTTATACACTTTAAGATGGTGTGTGTGTGTGTGTGTGTGTGAGAGAGAGTTCGGCGCTAGTTCTATAACAGTTGGCGTTGGGAAAGATCCTAAAATATATCCAATAATTTTTCACGGGGTTTTTTAATCGAATTTTGTTGTTTAATTGATTTTCGCTGGGTAAAAATCTATTTATACTACTGTTATCGTATTATTGTAGTAGCATAGCAAACATCTGAAAATTCAAATTTTAAGTATATTAGCAACTAATCGGTATTCATTTCCCCTCACCAGCTTGATTTTGCGAGCGCGCGGCTTCTGTAAAACAATAAGAAATCTAATAAAATACAAAAATTTCTGTAACAAATAACTGACTAAACCATTAGCCATGGCCGATGACGATTCTTCACTAGCTCCGTTCGAAGACGACGCCGCTGCCAACGCCGGCGGCGGCATCGGCTCCGACGACGAGGACGCCAATCTGGCCGCTCCGGAGGTGCGCGGCGGAGTCGGCGAAGATGGCGAAGAGGACAATGGCGAGGAACTGTTTGGCGACGATATGATGAACGACTATAGGCCTATTCCCGAGCTAGATAGGTAATTCTTTGAATTAAGTATATAAACTCTACAATTCAATTTGAATTCTTTAGGCTTCCTTTAATATCCCAGGGCATTTCAACCTAAATGCATGGCCTGTTAGATCTCAATGCATAGCCTCAATTCGATCTCAATGCATAGCCTCAGCCTCAGTTAGATCTCAACCCATAGCCTCAGTTAGATCTCAATTCATAGCCTCAATTCGATCTCAATGCATAGCCTCAGCCTCAATTAGATCTCAATCCATAGCCTCAGTTAGATCTCAATCCATAGCCTCAGTTAGATCTCAATCCATAGCCTCAATTAGATCTCAATGCATAGCCTCAATTAGATCTCAATGCATAGCCTCAATTAGATCTCAATCCATAGCCTCAATTACATCTCAACCCATAGCCTTAGTTAGATCTCAATCCATAGCCTCAATTAGATCTCAATGCATAGCCTCAATTAGATCTCAATCCATAGCCTCAATTACATCTCAACCCATAGCCTTAGTTAGATCTCAATCCATAGCCTCAATTAGATCTCAATGCATAGCCTCAATTAGATCTCAATCCATAGCCTCAATTACATCTCAACCCATAGCCTTAGTTAGATCTCAATCCATAGCCTCAATTAGATCTCAACCCATAGCCTCAGTTAGATCTCAATTCATAGCCTCAGTTAGATCTCAATCCATAGCCTCAGTTAGATCTCAACCCATAGCCTCAGTTACATCTCAACCCATAGCCTCAGTTAGATCTCAACCCATAGCCTCAGTTACATCTCAACCCATAGCCTCAGTTAGATCTCAATCCATAGCCTCAATTACATCTCAACCCATAGCCTCAATTAGATCTCAATGCATAGCCTCAATTAGATCTCAATCCATAGCCTCAGTTAGATCTCAATCCATAGCCTCAGTTAGATCTCAATCCATAGCCTCAATTAGATCTCAATGCATAGCCTCAATTAGATCTCAACCCATAGCCTCAGTTACATCTCAACCCATAGCCTCCGTTAGATCTCAATCCATAGCCTCAATTCGATCTCAATGCATAGCCTCAGCCTCAGTTAGATCTCAACCCATAGCCTCAATTAGATCTCAACCCATAGCCTCAGTTACATCTCAACCCATAGCCTCAGTTAGATCTCAATTCATAGCCTCAATTCGATCTCAATGCATAGCCTCAGCCTCAATTAGATCTCAATCCATAGCCTCAGTTAGATCTCAATCCATAGCCTCAGTTAGATCTCAATCCATAGCCTCAATTAGATCTCAATGCATAGCCTCAATTAGATCTCAATCCATAGCCTCAATTACATCTCAACCATAGCCTTAGTTAGATCTCAATCCATAGCCTCAATTAGATCTCAATGCATAGCCTCAATTAGATCTCAATCCATAGCCTCAATTACATCTCAACCCATAGCCTTAGTTAGATCTCAATCCATAGCCTCAATTAGATCTCAATCCATAGCCTCAATTAGATCTCAACCCATAGCCTCAGTTACATCTCAACCCATAGCCTCAGTTAGATCTCAATCCATAGCCTCAATTCGATCTCAATGCATAGCCTCAGCCTCAGTTAGATCTCAACCCATAGCCTCAATTAGATCTCAATCCATAGCCTCAATTAGATCTCAATGCATAGCCTCAATTAGATCTCAATCCATAGCCTCAGTTTGATCTCAATCCATAGCCTCAGTTAGATCTCAATCCATAGCCTCAATTAGATCTCAATGCATAGCCTCAATTAGATCTCAATCCATAGCCTCAATTACATCTCAACCCATAGCCTTAGTTAGATCTCAATCCATAGCCTCAATTAGATCTCAATGCATAGCCTCAATTAGATCTCAATCGATAGCCTCAATTACATCTCAACCCATAGCCTTAGTTAGATCTCAATCCATAGCCTCAATTAGATCTCAATCCATAGCCTCAATTAGATCTCAACCCATAGCCTCAGTTACATCTCAACCCATAGCCTCAGTTAGATCTCAATCCATAGCCTCAATTCGATCTCAATGCATAGCCTCAGCCTCAGTTAGATCTCAACCCATAGCCTCAGTTAGATCTCAATTCATAGCCTCAGTTAGATCTCAATCCATAGCCTCAGTTAGATCTCAACCCATAGCCTCAGTTACATCTCAACCCAAAGCCTCAGTTAGATCTCAATTCATAGCCTCAGTTAGATCTCAATCCATAGCCTCAGTTAGATCTCAACCCATAGCCTCAGTTACATCTCAACCCATAGCCTCAGTTAGATCTCAACCATAGCCTCAGTTACATCTCAACCCATAGCCTCAGTTAGATCTCAATCCATAGCCTCAATTACATCTCAACCCAAGCCTTAGTTAGATCTCAATTCATAGCCTCAGTTACATCTCAACCCATAGCCTCAGTTAGATCTCAATCCATAGCCTCAATTAGATCTCAATCCATAGCCTCAATTAGATCTCAATCCATAGCCTCAATTAGATCTCAACCCATAGCCTCAGTTACTCAACCATAGCCTCAGTTACATCTCAACCATAGCCTCCGTTAGATCTCAATCCATAGCCTCAATTCGATCTCAATGCATAGCCTCAGTTAGATCTCAACCCATAGCCTCAATTAGATCTCAACCCATAGCCTCAGTTACATCTCAACCCATAGCCTCAGTTAGATCTCAATTCATAGCCTCAATTCGATCTCAATGCATAGCCTCAGCCTCAATTAGATCTCAATCCATAGCCTCAGTTAGATCTCAATCCATAGCCTCAGTTAGATCTCAATCCATAGCCTCAATTAGATCTCAATGCATAGCCTCAATTAGATCTCAATCCATAGCCTCAATTACATCTCAACCCATAGCCTTAGTTAGATCTCAATCCATAGCCTCAATTAGATCTCAATGCATAGCCTCAATTAGATCTCAATCCATAGCCTCAATTACATCTCAACCCATAGCCTTAGTTAGATCTCAATCCATAGCCTCAATTAGATCTCAATCCATAGCCTCAATTAGATCTCAACCCATAGCCTCAGTTACATCTCAACCCATAGCCTCAGTTAGATCTCAATCCATAGCCTCAATTCGATCTCAATGCATAGCCTCAGCCTCAGTTAGATCTCAACCCATAGCCTCAATTAGATCTCAATCCATAGCCTCAATTAGATCTCAATGCATAGCCTCAATTAGATCTCAATCCATAGCCTCAGTTAGATCTCAATCCATAGCCTCAGTTAGATCTCAATCCATAGCCTCAATTAGATCTCAATGCATAGCCTCAATTAGATCTCAACCATAGCCTCAGTTACATCTCAACCCATAGCCTCGTTAGATCTCAATCCATAGCCTCAATTCGATCTCAATGCATAGCCTCAGCCTCAGTTAGATCTCAACCAATAGCCTCAATTAGATCTCAATTCATAGCCTCAGTTACATCTCAACCCATAGCCTCAGTTAGATCTCAATCCATAGCCTCAATTAGATCTCAATCCATAGCCTCAATTAGATCTCAATCCATAGCCTCAGTTAGATCTCAATCCATAGCCTCAGTTAGATCTCAATCCATAGCCTCAATTAGATCTCAATGCATAGCCTCAATTAGATCTCAATCCATAGCCTCAATTACATCTCAACCCATAGCCTTAGTTAGATCTCAATCCATAGCCTCAATTAGATCTCAATGCACAGCCTCAATTAGATCTCAATCCATAGCCTCAATTACATCTCAACCCATAGCCTTAGTTAGATCTCAATCCATAGCCTCAATTAGATCTCAATCCATAGCCTCAATTAGATCTCAACCCATAGCCTCAGTTACATCTCAACCCATAGCCTCAGTTAGATCTCAATCCATAGCCTCAATTCGATCTCAATGCATAGCCTCAGCCTCAGTTAGATCTCAACCCATAGCCTCAGTTAGATCTCAATTCATAGCCTCAGTTAGATCTCAATCCATAGCCTCAGTTAGATCTCAACCCATAGCCTCAGTTACATCTCAACCCAAAGCCTCAGTTAGATCTCAATTCATAGCCTCAGTTAGATCTCAATCCATAGCCTCAGTTAGATCTCAACCCATAGCCTCAGTTACATCTCAACCCATAGCCTCAGTTAGATCTCAACCATAGCCTCAGTTACATCTCAACCATAGCCTCAGTTAGATCTCAATCCATAGCCTCAATTACATCTCAACCATAGCCTTAGTTAGATCTCAATTCATAGCCTCAGTTACATCTCAACCCATAGCCTCAGTTAGATCTCAATCCATAGCCTCAATTAGATCTCAATCCATAGCCTCAATTAGATCTCAATCCATAGCCTCAATTAGATCTCAACCCATAGCCTCAGTTACATCTCAACCCATAGCCTCCGTTAGATCTCAATCCATAGCCTCAATTCGATCTCAATGCATAGCCTCAGCCTCAGTTAGATCTCAACCCATAGCCTCAATTAGATCTCAACCATAGCCTCAGTTACATCTCAACCCATAGCCTCAGTTAGATCTCAATTCATAGCCTCAATTCGATCTCAATGCATAGCCTCAGCCTCAATTAGATCTCAATCCATAGCCTCAGTTAGATCTCAATCCATAGCCTCAGTTAGATCTCAATCATAGCCTCAATTAGATCTCAATGCATAGCCTCAATTAGATCTCAATCCATAGCCTCAATTACATCTCAACCCATAGCCTTAGTTAGATCTCAATCCATAGCCTCAATTAGATCTCAATGCATAGCCTCAATTAGATCTCAATCCATAGCCTCAATTACATCTCAACCCATAGCCTTAGTTAGATCTCAATCCATAGCCTCAATTAGATCTCAATCCATAGCCTCAATTAGATCTCAACCATAGCCTCAGTTACATCTCAACCCATAGCCTCAGTTAGATCTCAATCCATAGCCTCAATTCGATCTCAATGCATAGCCTCAGTTAGATCTCAACCCATAGCCTCAATTAGATCTCAATCCATAGCCTCAATTAGATCTCAATGCATAGCCTCAATTAGATCTCAATCCATAGCCTCAGTTAGATCTCAATCCATAGCCTCAGTTAGATCTCAATCCATAGCCTCAATTAGATCTCAATGCATAGCCTCAATTAGATCTCAACCATAGCCTCAGTTACATCTCAACCCATAGCCTCAGTTAGATCTCAATCCATAGCCTCAATTCGATCTCAATGCATAGCCTCAGCCTCAGTTAGATCTCAACCCATAGCCTCAATTAGATCTCAATTCATAGCCTCAGTTACATCTCAACCCATAGCCTCAATTAGATCTCAATCCATAGCCTCAATTAGATCTCAATCCATAGCCTCAATTAGATCTCAATCCATAGCCTCAGTTACATCTCAACCCATAGCCTCAGTTAGATCTCAATCCATAGCCTCAATTAGATCTCAATCCATAGCCTCAATTAGATCTCAATCCATAGCCTCAATTAGATCTCAACCCATAGCCTCAGTTACATCTCAACCCATAGCCTCAGTTAGATCTCAACCATAGCCTCAGTTAGATCTCAACCCATAGCCTCAGTTAGATCTCAACCCATAGCCTCAATTAGATCTCAACCATAGCCTCAGTTACATCTCAACCCATAGCCTCAGTTAGATCTCAACCCATAGCCTCAGTTAGATCTCAACCCATAGCCTCAGTTAGATCTCAACCATAGCCTCAGTTAGATCTCAACCCATAGCCTCAGTTAGATCTCAACCATAGCCTCAGTTAGATCTCAATCCATAGCCTCAGTTAGATCTCAATCCATAGCCTCAATTAGATCTCAATCCATAGCCTCAATTAGATCTCAATCCATAGCCTCAATTAGATCTCAATCCATAGCCTCAGTTAGATCTCAATCCATAGCCTCAGTTAGATCTCAACCCATAGCCTCAGTTAGATCTCAACCATAGCCTCAGTTAGATCTCAATCCATAGCCTCAGTTAGATCTCAATCCATAGCCTCAGTTAGATCTCAATCCATAGCCTCAGTTAGATCTCAACCATAGCCTCAGTTAGATCTCAACCCATAGCCTCAGTTAGATCTCAACCCATAGCCTCAGTTAGATCTCAACCCATAGCCTCAGTTAGATCTCAACCATAGCCTCAGTTAGATCTCAACCCATAGCCTCAGTTAGATCTCAACCCATAGCCTCAGTTAGATCTCAATCCATAGCCTCAGTTAGATCTCAATCCATAGCCTCAATTAGATCTCAATCCATAGCCTCAATTAGATCTCAATCCATAGCCTCAATTAGATCTCAATCCATAGCCTCAGTTAGATCTCAATCCATAGCCTCAATTAGATCTCAATCCATAGCCTCAATTAGATCTCAATCCATAGCCTATTAGATCTCAATCCATAGCCTGTTAGATCTCAATCCATAGCCTAGTTAGATCTCAATCCATAGCCTTAGATCTCAATTCGTCTATTAGATCTCAATCCATAGCCTAGATTAATTTTATTATTCATCTGTTAGATCTTAATTCATAGTCTGTGAGATCTCAATCCATATATTAGATCTCAATTCATAGCCTCTATTAAAATCTTTTTTGCTCATTATTAGTATATAGGAAGTAATGAGTCGCTCTAATTAACCAATCCCAGGTACCTCCAGAAGGCATTGACGATTCCGAATCGCACGACCCCATGACAGCCGAGGAGCGCCTGGCCGCGAGCGCTCACTTCGTAGGCGCGATCGCGAAGCCGAAGAAGGCGCCTCGAGGCCGCCCGATATGCGTCGCCGTCTATTCGACTTCTCCGCCTCGGAGCTCGGCGCCTACGATGAAGATGGCGACGAGGACGAATCGGAGTCTGGCGCGGCCGCCGCTGCCAGGCGTCGCGACGCCGTTTAGCCGAGCGCGCCGCCCAAGGCGAAGAGGCCGCAGCAGCGGCCGCAGCTGCTGCCTTCCTAATGGACGACGAAGGCGAAGGCATGGACGCGTTGGAGAATCTGGAGAACACGCGCGGCATGTCCATTGCTGAGTGGAGACACTGTCAAGCAATAGCGCAGGCTAGGCATGAGTAAAGTGGAGACACTGTCTGCTATTGGCTAATAGCGTGTCTAATGCATGTCTGCTATTGGCTAATAGCGTGTCTAATGCATGTCTGCTATTGGCTAATAGCGTGTCTAATGCATGTCTGCTTGGCTAATAGCGTGTCTAATGCATGTCTGCTATTGGCTAATAGCGTGTCTAATGCATGTCTGCTATTGGCTAATAGCGTGTCTAATGCATGTCTGCTATTGGCTAATAGCGTGTCTAATGCATGTCTGCTATTGGCTCATAGCGTGTCTAATGCATGTCTGCTATTGGCTAATAGCGTGTCTAATGCAGGTTTGCTATTGGCTAATAGCGTGTCTAATGCATGTCTGCTATTGGCTCATAGCGTGTCTAATGCATGTCTGCTATTGGCTAATAGCGTGTCTAATGCATGTCTGCTATTGGCTAATAGCGTGTCTAATGCATGTCTGCTATTGGCTAATAGCGTGTCTAATGCATGTCTGCTGTTGGCTAATAGTACGTGTCTAATGCATGTCTGCTATTGGCTAATAGCGTGTCTAATGCATGTCTGCTATTGGCTAATAGCGTGTCTAATGCATGTCTGCTATTGGCTAATAGCGTGTCTAATGCATGTCTGCTATTGGCTAATAGCGTGTCTAATGCATGTCTGCTATTGGCTCATAGTGTCTAATGCATGTCTGCTATTGGCTAATAGCGTGTCTAATGCATGTTTGCTATTGGCTAATAGCGTGTCTAATGCATGTCTGCTATTGGCTAATAGCGTGTCTAATGCATGTCTGCTATTGGCTAATACGTGTCTAATGCATGTCTGCTATTGGCTCATAGCGTGTCTAATGCATGCCTCTATTGGTTAATAGCAGCCTACTCTCTTATAACCTGTTCAATATAATTATTTAAACAGTGAAAAACCGTTCATGAACTTTCTACGCTCGACAACCGACTCGG
>NIVC01001985.1:156235-215985 GCA_002269645.1 Macrostomum lignano
AGATCTAATTGAGGCTATGGATTGAGATCTAACTAAGGCTATGGGTTGAGATGTAATTGAGGCTATGGATTGAGATCTAATTGAGGCTATGCATTGAGATCTAATTGAGGCTATGGATTGAGATCTAACTGAGGCTATGGATGAGATCTAACTGAGGCTATGGATTGAGATCTAATTGAGGCTGAGGCTATGCATTGAGATCGAATTGAGGCTATGAATTGAGATCTAACTGAGGCTATGGGTTGAGATCTAACTGAGGCTAGAGGCTATGCATTGAGATCGAATTGAGGCTATGCATTGAGATCTAACAGGCCATGCATTTAGGTTGAAATGCCCTGGGATATTAAAGGAAGCCTAAAGAATTCAAATTGAATTGTAGAGTTGATATACTTAATTCAAAGAATTACCTATCTAGCTCGGGAATATGGCCTATAGTCGTTCATCATATCGTCGCCAAACAGTTCCTCGCCATTGTCCTCTTCGCCATCTTCGCCGACTCCGCCGCGCACCTCCGGAGCGGCCAGATTGGCGTCCTCGTCGTCGGAGCCGATGCCGCCGCCGGCGTTGGCAGCGGCGTCGTCTTCGAACGAGCTAGTGAAGAATCGTCATCGGCCATGGCTAATGTTTAGTCAGTTATTTGTTACAAAATTTTTGTATTTTATTAGATTTCTTATTGTTTTACAGAAGCCGCGCCTCGCAAAATCAAGCTGGTGAGGGAAATGAATACCGATTAGTTGCTAATATACTTAAAATTTGAATTTTCAGATGTTTGCTATGCTACTACAATAATACGATAAACAGTAGTATAAATAGATTTTTACCAGCGAAAATCAATTAAACAACAAAATTCGATTAAAAAACCCCGTGAAAAATTATCGGATATATTTTAGGATCTTTCCCAACGCCAACTGTTATAGAACTAGCGCCGAACTCTCTCTCACACACACACACACACACACACACACACACCATCTTAAAGTGTATAAATGAAAAATAGGTGACTTGAGCGTATTAGTACACATGATAAGGAGAACGATAGAAATTTATTTAGCAAAAATGCAGTTTTTTAATTTGAAAAGCAGGAAGTTTATTAACGCGCTTGCAAATTCAATTGATTAGAATTTAGAAGTCGGTGAGTCGCTGCGTTGGGTAAGTCTGAAATGAAATGAAAAATCAAGGCCAGTAATGTATGAATTATTAAATGCATTCAAGAAGTGCCTAGATTGTTTTCTTAACTCACCAAAATGCTCGGCTCCAATGCATAGCCATACTTAATCATCTCGATGGACACGTTGGCCGAACAAAGACTACAGAGCAGTTGTACGGCGGCTGAAATTATTATTAGGGTTAGGGTTGTAAAATATATACTACAATACCGGACCAAGATAAAATGCATCCTTAATACTAGCTAGTAGTAATGTAGTAGTTAGTAGTAGTAGCAGTAGTAGTAGTAGTAGAAGTAGTGGTAATAGTATTAGTAGTAGTAGTAGTAGTAGTAGTAGTAGTAGTAGTAGTAGTAGTAGTAGAAGTAGTAGTAGTAGTGGTAATAGTAGTAGTAGTAGTAGTAGCAGTAGTAGTAGTAGTAGAAGTAGTGGTAATAGTATTAGTAGTAGTATTCGTAGTAGTAGTAGTAGTAGTAGTAGTAGTAGTAGTAGTAGTAGTAGTAGTATTAGTAGTAGTATTCGTAGTAGTAGTAGAAGTAGTAGTAGTAGTAGTAGAAGTGGTAATAGTAGTAGTAGTAGTAGTAGTAGTAGTAGTAGTAGTAGTAGTAGTAGTAGTAGTAGTAGTAGTAGTAGTAGTAGTAGTAGTAGTAGTAGTAGCAGCAGTCTTAAATGTCTCGTACTAGGAATGCCTATGAATCTATTAACAAAGCGTGTATGCCTTAATGCGTGTCTGCACATTGCTTGCAATAGTTTGTTTACCTCGTCCAGCAAAGTGCGCACAATTTGCACCGCCTTCGGCTCTGAGCTGTTCGTCATCAAATCGCAGAAAAAATTGCTAGCCGCCTCGCTCCACTGGCCGTTCGCATCCGTCGGCTTCAAACAGTCCAGATAGGCCAACGCCGTCAACTGACTGCAGGCGTCGGCAAATTGCCGCTTCAGATAATACAGATCCGTTAGGCTGACAATTTCTGAGCCGCTAGGCGGCTCGTCTAACGGCCGGACTCGAACCCGGCCGGCCCGGGGAGCGCCGTCGAATCCGAGCGCTTGGACGCGGATTAGTCGGCCATTGGCGCCGCCCAGTCTGGCAGCGCACAGCAGACCGCCTGTGGCTGCGTGACGACGTGAGATCGGCTGCCAATCAGCGCAAGCTTTCATGTCGGCTTGGAGGCGTCGGCGCTGTTCGTCTAGCCGGCTGCTATGCACAGAGAGCAGCAGGTCGTCTGGGCAAGTGGCCTTCACGCTCACCTGTGAAGGTAGTGTAATACTGTAATATAGTAGCTATTGTACTTGCAGCCATGCACCTACATGTACAGGGCTATTGAGACACCTAGTAGGGCGGTTAGACAGCGACTCTGGAGTCTGGTAGATTCTAATGAGTCTGGTGGACTCTGATGAGTCTGGTGGATTCTGATGAGGCTGGTCGATTCTGAAGAGTCTGGTAGATTCTAATGAGTCTGGTGGACTCTGATGAGTCTGGTGGATTCTGATGAGTCTGGTGGATTCTGAAGAGGCTAGTGGATTCTGAAGAGGCTAGTGGATTCTGAAGAGTCTGGTGGATTCTGATGAGTTTGGTGGATTCTGAAGAGTCTGGTGGATTCTGATGAGTTTGGTGGATTCTGAAGAGTCTGGTGGATTCTGATGAGTTTGGTGGATTCTGAAGAGTCTGGTGGATTCTGATGAGTTTGGTGGATTCTGATGAGTCTGGTAGATTCTTATGAGTTTGGTGGATTCTGAAGAGTCTGGTGGATTCTGATGAGTCTGGTAGATTTTGATGAGTTTGGTGTATTCTGAAGAGTCTGGTGGATTTGTACGATATAGAGTAAAAGCAAGTCCAACTTACCCTGACAGTGCCAGTATTCGGATCGGCATATTCCGCTACAGGCAGCGGCTGCAGCTGGCAGCCAATGGGTACACAGTCGGCCGGAATTCCGTTACTACCACTGTCCCCGTCGCCGTACGTAGACCAGGTGTCGCTCCGATCCAATTCGCTAATGCATGTATTGGTCATGGACTTCAGACCAACGGACGAGACGTCGCCGCCGCCGCCAGACGATGAAGACGAGGACAAAGGCGGCAGAGGTGGTGAATACAACTGTAGATTTTGCAAAGGTTGATGCAGCTCTTGAGGAAGCTTCGGTAGCTGCTCGTCTTCGGGCAGTTGCTGCAGTGGCTGCTGCTTGATACAGTTAGCCGGCAATTCGTTGCTGAAAAGCATAACGCATCGACTGCCGTCAATTTGACTGTCGAGCCTGACATGAACCTAACGTAAACTCATATCCTTAACCATAACGCTACTAACCTAACCTAAACCCTATAACCTAAAATCTAAAACGTAGATTTCACACACGATTTTTCCCTAAGTAAAACATAAAAACAAAAAATTTATCTAGGTTGATTCATAATAAAAATTCGTAATAACAACAATATAATTAATTACACCTGCCCTACTGGGCAGTTTTGCAACAGACAGCTCAGCCCTAGCTAATTCAGGGTGAACTGAAGCAATGCAGAGTTAAGTGTCTTGCTCAAGGACACAAATTGTTCCAAGTGAGTTGAGAATCGAACCCCCGACCTTTCCTGCGTGAGTCCGACGCTCTGACCACTAGGCCACAACCCCTAGCCTATGGGTTTAGTTAAGTAAATAAATAAGGTTAAATACATTAAACGGACTCCTAAATAGCTGTAATTGATGACATTGCCATTGAAATGCTTTGGGAATCAGGATGCAAAAATGGCACTCGGATTTCTGATGAAAAAATCCGCAGATAATTAAATATGACTCACCTAGCAGGCGGTGCTGGTCGCAGGCTGTCGGCCAACTGTACCAGCGGACAGGCGCCTAATCGAGGCACCAGTCGCAGTCGCTTCTCCGCCTTTACCATCGCGTCGAAGCTGAGAAATCCCAGCTGCCGACAGGGCTCGAAGCCGTACTGGGAGCAATAGGCCTCGGATAGCTGATCCAGTGGCGCCGGGCCGTCAGGCCAGTTGGCCACCATATTGACCAGTTTATCGGAGTTCGGGTCGGTGACGTACAGGCCAGATTTAGCCGGCATCAGCCTGTGGTCGCCATTAGGCGTCTCAATGATGTCAATGACGCCGCAAGATTGCAGGAATCGCATAAATGATAGCATAGAATTGCAGGCAAACTGGTCTAGACGCAGTACAAAACCGTAACGTTGAAAATAAAGCCCGCCAAAGTGACCTAAACTGCAGCCTTCGCCGTTTTTAGCAAAGAATTCTTCAACTAATTTGGCTATACGATTTCGCACCTGTTGCGGACAGCTGGGATTCCGATTGGCCGACTTTTTTTGAAAGCTAAAGCGACTTTTACCGCCGCGACAGCTTTTATTTTCTGTGTTAATTTTCTCGATAATGCGTTTGGAAGCATGGTTGGGCGGCTGGGTGCTTTTAGCGCACATGTTGGCGCCCACTCTGTACATCGTCAGAGTGCCTGGCAGTGCAACTCTGATTAGCTCTTCAACGCTGCTAAAACCGTGTTCACGAAATGGCACCGGATGACCCATAGTTCTCTCGTAGGCTTCGGCTAACGATTGAAGAGTCACGTGACTGCCCGACTTGGTTGCCAGGACGTGAATAGAAGCTGAAAATACGCTTTTGATAACTTCAATGCTTGTAGGAGCCATCCCAATTGGTTTGTTGGTTCATGAATTGGAATATTGCCATTGTAGTGCCAGATTACAAAGCACAATTAGGAATAACCTGATGGCAGACAAGGGAATCAAAGATAAGTTCTTTAGCTTAATTTACCCATATGACATATTGCAGCCAAATTAACATGGATCACATACATCTCTATGAATTGACATAAAGAGGATATGCAAAAAGGTAATAGAAAGCCTAAAAATCAGTCAACAATTAGAGATGGAGTATTAGAGATTAGAGTAATTCCTAAATTTTAAGAAGTATTGATTTCATAACCATATATGTTTTGTCTAAGAACCTATATATCTATAACTTTCAATAGCAATATCTGTATCTACAATGGAGCTCTATATAAATAGTTTTGGTTGCAACTATGTGAAAACAAATTTTGGCTTAACTATAATACTATATAATCTATCTCTATTAGGTCTTATATCACCTTCACCTAACAATTATTACTATGACACTAGCAAAAACTCTAGCCATATTGATTTTGCATATATGGGACCATTATATAGAACATTCCAATGATCATGAGATAAATAGGCCTAGGATAATTGGCAATCTTTCAGATAATAATTACCAAGTAAATTGACTATCACCTTAATAACAGTTTTAAATAAATAAAGTAGAAGCTCTTAAAATAACATTACAAATGGTTTCTAGTATTAGCTCTTTTATAAATTAGCACTTTCCCTTGTGGCTTATATGTTATATCAGTTTTGGATAAAATCAATTCAAATATTAAAATTGTCCTAAAATGATCATATTTTAAAAATATAATAACTTTGTATATTTCGCATCTGGACTCTATATATTTAGAGAAATAGGGTCACATTGAGCTTTAAACCACTTGCACAGATGTCTCAAATGAACTGGCTCTATTGAATAAGACCTCAGCTTTAATTCTACATATAAACATAGGCCTAATACAAAAAACTATAGGTTAAAAAGTAGAATGTAATATGTATCCCCCTGAATTTTGAAGATAGGCCTAATCATTTCAATATTACTAGTCTATAGTATAGACTCTATAGACTCTATACAAATGATTATTAATTGAAAGTATAATAAATATTTTTGTGGAATATTTAATATATACTTGATGCAATACCTAATTATATCTATTAGAATAGAAGAGGTTGAAGCATTTTATTTTTAATTGTTTTTAGCAGTTTTGGAACATGATCATTTTTTTCTAAAAGTTTCATAGAAATGATTGCCTTTTAAAACAAATAATATATAGACTGACTATTTAAATGATATAAATATTATAGGTTATTCTATTAGAATAGAACTAAATTATTAGGATATCAAAAATACTTTTATAAAATAGAGTCAAATTTCAATGGTGATTGTCTATTGAAATTGATATATTAAGCAATGATGATCATTTAAAAGAATAGGCCTATTAGACAATTATATAACTATTATTATCAAATCAAAAGTTAAGACAAAAACTTTTGGCTAAATAATTTGCCTTTGGCAAATCAATTGGCTAGCTATTTTTATTGATATTCATTAATAGTTCAATAGGCCTGCCTAGTAAATTTTAATTGCATGTTTTTAAATATAGAGTACTTAAGCATAGCAGCCATGTCTAGTCTATAATATTTATGCTTATAGGCACAGCTATAATCATTGATATAAAATGTGTGTTCTATAAGGCTCTCTCATAATCAAATGGTGGCTTAGTGGATAAGATGATTGTCTTGTGATTGCATATAGCAAGGTTTGAATCCTAAGTGGTTGTAGTTTTTTTTTAATTTGAATTTTTTTTAGCAAATAGAAATTTTTGTGTCTTAAACTTTTTAAGTTTTTTAATTAATGACTGACTGACTGACTGACCATACATGCGCAACCTTCAAAATTTGGTCATCCATGCAACTTAGTTTTAACAAAAATGCGACATAGTTTTTGGCCAAAAATGCAACTAACATATAAAAAACCCTAGCATAAGTAGTGTAAAGCAAAATTAACGCTACTATAGGTAGGGACTTCAATGAGGCAAAATTATCCCGTTCAAAATTGTAAAAATGGCAAAAAGGGCCTATCTTTCTACACTTATAACTATTAAAAGGAGTAAAGTGTGAAGTAAAGTTAATATACTTTGAAAAGGCAACATTTTTTTCTTTCAAATAAGACCAGCTTTATTGAAAACCATTGATTTATTACAAAGCTATACTTACTCAAAGTTTTGCTTTCTTTTCAAAAAAAAATGTATGTGTGACGGTTGCAAAAAATGCACATGTTTCGGAATTTGAATTTTTCTAAGAAATGCATCATTTTTTACGCAATGAAACGATTGTAATACAAAGGGAATACATTAGAGAACATTTTAAAGACTTTTCAGCCATATTTGTTATTATGCAAGTAGGAGAAAAACATGTTTTTTTTAGTTTTTATCATTTTACTCACTGAAGCTCCATAGCGCCGCAGTTCTCCCATAGCTAATCAGACGCCCACATTTGTTAGCTACAAGACGAAAAAAGAATCATGAAAATCGGTTGCTGCGCAATGCTGCGCGAGCAGTTTAAAGTCAGCCATCCCATTTGTGATCAAAGTAGGTTTTGCCCTTGAATCATTAGGGCAATCATGAACTTTCCCGCGTTTAATTATTTTTTATCTTGTTCGTAAATTTCCAGCTTTGAAGACATTGAAGACATGGCCGGAAGACCTGCCGCACCAACAACTATAGTCGAGCCAGCCGATGTTCTTCCTGCCATTGAGCTGACCGAGTTGGACCTCAACCACCGTGAGCTGGCCCTGCTGACGGATGACACAGCAGTCCAGTGGCTGGCACGGCACGGACTTCTGCGGAACAGCATCGACTGCCCGAACTGTGCCACCGCAATGTCCTATTCTGGATCTGCCACTACTACCCCTGCTGACTGTGACTCTTTATTAACTAATAATCGTGGTACCTAGTGTTTTTTATGCCCCTGAACTTTAATAATACTAATTTTCATCACCCCGCACTTAAAGGTTACGAACAAGATAAAAAAATAATTAAAC
The DNA here is from genome assembly GCA_002269645.1 of Macrostomum lignano. Classification (NCBI taxonomy): domain Eukaryota; kingdom Metazoa; phylum Platyhelminthes; family Macrostomidae; genus Macrostomum; species Macrostomum lignano. The sequence continues at coordinate 164,077 of NIVC01001985.1, forward strand.
GCGGGAAAGTTCATGATCGCCTCATTAGTTTGTCATTCGGCTGTTTTTCTACTTGACCATTATGATTATAACCGATGCTTGCATTTTAGGCAGCTTGCACATGCTTTCGTGCATTTCAGAAGCGATCAGGTTTCGGGGATTAATCGTCATCCTCTAGCATGTTCAGATCACCAGCGTAGAAGTCCGAGTACAGGTTGTACTCGAATCTTTCTCCAGGGAAATTGTCGAACTCGACCTCAAACATCCTGGACAGGATGTCCAAGTTCCGAGCCGTCGGCAACTCGCGGATGACGGCGCCCTCTTCCCACTGCTCCCCATCGGCATACAAGAACTTCACTTCAATTCTTCGTCCAGGCAGCTCTGGGCAGGACTCGAGCGTCCGAACTGTGGTTTCAGGAGCCTCGTCTGCAGCATCGTCATCGTCCTGAATTCTCCATCCTCGTCCCCTGCCTCTACCGCGTCCTCGGCCACGTCCTCGGCCGCGTCCTCGGCCACATCCTCGGCTGCGTCCTCGGCTGCGTCCTCGCTGAGGCGCCGGCGGCTGGACCTCACGTGGCTTCAGCTTCTTGGCCACCAGCTCACGGACTCTTGCGCTACATTCTTGGGGCGGCAGAACGTCTCCAGACGCAGAAGTGGAGGCAGAAGGGACAAGCTCCTGCTCTTGAGCATTCAGGATGTCAAGGAGCTCCCCCAGCTGATCCTGAAGCTGAGCTGTGCTGTGCTGCCTGCCTCTCTCCGAGAAGTGCAGCAGCGTAACCTTGCCTGGTGGCAGCGGAGCCTCTAAAATGTGTTAAATAAATTGCTTAGAATAGATAGCAAAATAGTCCCATGTATTCGTAGCTTACGCATGGCCTTGTGAAGTCGAAGCTGGGCTTTCACAGCCTGCTCGACGCTGTTGGCCGCGAGGGATGGGATGACCGCATTGTATAAGGGCCAAGTTGCTTCTGTCTGCTTAGGAGCAATGGCAGCCTCAATGACTCCAACTTCCAGCTGCTGCTGGTTGAGGGCAGCCTGAACAGCCATGCGGCCACCACTCTTAAACAGATCAAGAGCAGCCCCAATTGTCATGGAAGCTGGTAGGTCAGACATGCTGCCAAGTGCTAGGCTGGAAAGTAAACTTAAGGGTAAAGCCAAGGTATATCAAACAAGACTATGTAAGCTTTTAAAAGCATTATCATTAAGACAGTTACAGTTGTATGTCAGTTGAATTAATTCTGAATGCTGAAAAGTTGTTATATCTTATCATTTATATATAAATGCAATATTACTGCAATATTAGGTAGTGGCTATGTCATATGCATTCATGGATTATATGTATTCTTATATCAAAAAGTGTGCCCAATGAAAAGTCTTTTTTAGCTATAAAAATTTGAAAAAAATGGGAAAAAATAAGACCTCTGGCAACAAAATCCATCAAGAAATAAAAAAATTATAGCAAATTGATTTTCAAAAGTTACATAATCTCCGAAAAATGATCACAGTGCCCTATGGAAAAAATACATTACGAGCTAGTACAAAAAATGTAGCACAAAATGTACCATAACTTTTTTAATACCCAACCAATTTTTATAAATGAAATGTCACCATGCTCATAAAGCATGGATCTATATGATGAAGTACAAAAAATGGCCTAATTTTTAGTTTTAAAAACCTCACTGAAGTCCCTACTATAGGTAAACGGTAGGAGTAACTATGACTTTACTATGACTATAGTTATAGACTATGACTATGACTAATAAGACATAACTATGACTATGTCTTATTAAGTCAAAATGCCTCGTCAGCTACATAGTACTACTACTTTGGTATTTTTTGGGTGGGCACTTTTGCAACTTCCTTGTTTGGCCGCCAAATTGGTCAGCCAAATCAGCCGACTTGGCCAACTGTTGTGCATGTATGTGACTGACTGACTGACTTTTTTAGTAGCTACATATATTATTATTGCAGCTGCACTTTAAAAAAAGATTTTGTGTTATTCTTAAAATTAAAATTAATTTAATTTAAAAAATTCAAATAAAAAACTTTGACTTTTCAATTGATTGATCTTTTCATTTGATCAATGATTATATACATGGCATGGCAGCCATGCCCATAAGCTCTAATATTAGAGACATGGCCACCCACCCATGTTTTTAAGTGTAAATCAATTCCATATTCATGACACAACCATCCACTATGTCTCTAAATATGAACCCATTCAATATTAATGACATGGCTACCGTGCAAGTTTCATTGACACAGTGGCCATGTCTAATAGTGACTAGGTCTATTTATAGACATAGCAGCCGTGTCTATAATGCAAATACTTATTTGAATTTTTGACACAGCCGCTTTCATAAGTAGGCCGTGTTTTATTTGAATTTCTTTCAAGCTTTTAACAAACATTTTTACTTAAAAACATTATTCACGAAAAATCAGCCTAAATATCAGACAACGGTCGTTTATTCTGTAAAACAAACACACCAACTTAAAAGACAGAGAATTGAAAAAACAAAACAATTATATTTAAATCATACGAAAGTCTCCGTCCCCGCACCACCTGACCTGACCTGATCACTCGATTGCAGTCTCACGTCAGAAGCGTGGACGTGTGGCTGTTGAACGTTTGCAGATTTTTGCTGATTTAATTATATGAAACTGGCGTTTTCTTAATAAGAAAAGTCCATCTCTTTTATTGCCATTTTTATTCCTTTCTTAAAATGAGAACGCATTAATTGATCATTTTAGTTAGGCCTAGCATTTCTCGTTTCAGCTTTGTGCCTTGGCTTTAGTTCACAAGTCAAAAGTTTTTTATAGATAAAGAGTTTAAACACTACAAGCAACTTTCTTATTTTATCTTTTGAGGAATTCAGAATGGTAAGTTAGGGCCTAAGTTGAAACTGGTAAAGTTTTAAATGGTAAATTAAACTAAATAATCATTCAGTCTAATTATGTTTATCATCCTTGTCAGACTATGTTTTATCCATTCTTAGAAATTGAAAGCAAATGAAAGTAATTTAAACGAAAAACTTTGTCCTTAATTACATAAATAAACCATCAAAGCTAGTTCACATATGCTTCACTTACGACTATTGCCTAATTATCTTTTCATTGTTAGTGACAACTTTTATAGCAGCTATAAAAATATCTCATTTAACTAGCATAATTTATTACGGCAGTTATTGTATGGCTAACTTTAATTATACGAGAAATAGTTTTAAATTGCATAAAAAATTAATTCCAGATGCTATCTATTTGATTGTTAATCGATGTACATGTAAAACTTTATGCAAGTGATATTATTTGTTTGCAAATTTAAGCACACATATGACTGGGAATTTTTATTGCGTACAAAAATGCTGCATTGTATAGTATTTAAGTGAAAAATATATTATTAAGTAGACTTACTGCATGGTCTATTCCCTAACTTGACATATTTTTAAAGACAATTTCTAAAATATTTTTAGATTCATTTTATGCTACTGTTCAGCAGGCAGGGTAAACTTCGACTACAAAAGTGGTACATCTCTCAGACGGACAAGGCAAAAAAGAAGATCACTCGAGATTTGGTCACTCTTATTCTTGCTAGAAAACCAAAGATGTGCTCCTTTTTAGAGTGGAAAGAGTTGAAGATTGTGTATAAAAGGCAAGGACACACAATACCACTGTCAGCGTCATTCTCAGATATCGCATATTTAAAAAACTCTTCATGCCATTGGTACTTTTACAGATACGCGAGTCTCTATTTCTGCTGCGCTATTGAACAGCAGGACAATGAGCTTCTCTGTCTCGAAGTCATACATCGCTATGTTGAACTTCTTGATAAGTACTTTGGAAGCGTAAGTGCTCGTACTCAATGTACTATTCAGAAGTAGATTGACTTTGTGTTTTTTATATACAAACAAAACAGGCTTGATTTAACTTCTACAGGTCTGCGAGCTGGACATTATATTTAACTTTGAGAAAGCCTACTTTATGCTGGACGAGTTTATACTAGGCGGTGAGGTTCAGGAGACAAGCAAAAAGAACGTGTTGAAGGCCATCGCCGCGCAGGATCTGTTGCAGGAGGTAAATTCTTAATTATCAAGGATGTTTTTTGTACAGTGCTTGCACTCCAAAAGTGCTTCTTATGTTTGCTTGATTCAATAAATGCTTCTTGTTTATTTTTAATTAACAACGAATGAGAAACATAGCAAAAATCTAACATGCACATTCATTGCTGTATGCTTATTTTTTGCATTTAACTTTTGCGTTTAGCTTTGTCCAACTCTGCTGTTTTGACTGTCTCAAATGGAATTCAGGTGTCTCACAAGTGTCTCAGATGTTTAAACAATGTAGATCACACATGGATTTCAGGTGTCTCATATTCCTGGAATTTTCCTTGCACACACAATAGGAGTTAAGATGTCTTACTTGGCGATTTCAGGTGTCTCACAATGGATTTCAGGTGTCTCACAATGGATTTCAGCTGTCTCACATTGGATTTCAGCTGTCTCACAATGGATTTCAGCTGTCTCACAATGGATTTCAGCTGTCTCACAATGGATTTCAGCTGTCTCACAATGGATTTCAGCTGTCTCACAATGGATTTCAGCTGCCACACAGGGGATTTCAGGTGTCTCAAGATGGATTTAATGTGTCTCACAGGGAATTTCAGGTGTCTTACGATGGATTTCGGGTGTCTCACAATGGATTTCAGGTGCCTCACAATGAATTTCACTGCCAATCCTAATATTCCACATGGTAAATGAAGAATGTGCTTTTAGAAAGTTCAGTAGTATTTCGCGATTAGTTCAAACTTAGCAGAGAACTGTTAAGAATTAAGCCATTTAGGACACTAAGCCACTAGGACGGAAGCTAGTAGGACTGTCCTTCCGCGCAACCAAATTCAATTCAATAAGCGACTCAACCGCCCTCCAATAAATCTAGAACGATGCCCTTTTGGAAGCGCTAAAAGAATACGGATTGATTTAACCGAGTTGCAAGAACGCCATCATGCGATTCTCTATGCATAAGTCTACTATATAGTACTATATAGAACGAGCGAAAATATTTGCGTTATCGCAAGCCGAATTATTACTCAGAAATTTGTTTCTTTGTCAGTGTTAGAAGATCCTTGTCTTTGTTATTTCCTGACAGTTCTATTATAAACTGTTTGTCACTATACTATTAATTATATGGCTGCCAATCCTAAACTGACAAATTCACTTATTTTCAAACACGATGCACCGCATTGATGATGTTGATTTTGTACTGTATCCCACCTTCACGTGCATTCCAGCATCAATTTCATTTATATAAGTACTGTCAACTGACTTCTATAAAAAATCTAAACCATTTTTGTTAAAACTTTCAGCTATATTTTGCTAGAATTTTAAGTCCGAATATTGCAGTATTAGCGACTCGTACGAGATTAAACAAATCGAAGATACGACACAGATTTATTTTGAATAATCGGTTTTAATGACGTGTTTTTTGAAAGTTGAATCTAAAACAAATTAAACTTTGGTATATCACTTTATTATATTATGCTTATAGTTTCTGTCAGATTGACTGTCTCGATCCAAATGCTCGTAAAATGTGTTTTACCTACCTGCCAATTGCCCTTAAATGTAACTTAATGAGAAATGGAATCTGCACATTCTCGGTCGGGATCTCGCAAGCTGGTTTCTCAATTTTCAACAGCTTCAATTTTGAACAAATAGCTGACATTCCTTTTACCCGATTGTACGTGTCTAGGTATTAATAAAATATTAATGTTTTCAATAATCATTATTAGTGGAGTTCAATTACCTAGCAATAAAAGTACACAATATTTGTGTCACCTATTTCTAATCACGCCCGATTGTGTGATCATTTCCATCAATTAAGGAGGAAACGCCGCAGGGATTTTTCGAGGATCACGGTCTTGGATAATAATCGCAGCCTAGTCAGTAGCTACTATTAGTAGTATATCTTATTTTCCTACTAATAGCGAGTCGCTCATAAAAATTGTCAGAAGTTTTATTTTATTGGTGGTGATGGTTTTTTGTTTTTTTGTTACAGAAAACTTCCACAATTTTGCCATTTATTGTCGTTGTTGTTGTGGTGGTGGTTTCGCTTGCCTTATTAAATTCTCAGCCAAGTAGTAGCCATGGTTACAAGTTCATCCATTCTATTACCTAGATTTTCGTTAAGCTTAGCTAGCTACATTTCATATCGAAATTACCTTGTTGTGTCCATTAATGGATATAAGATGTACTTTAATATGAAACTCAATTGGTAATAAATATCGATTTCTCATTGATTTTCAGGACAGCAACGAGCCCAAATCCGTGCTAGAGGACCTGGGATTGGCCAACATTGCTAGCGCTTTGTCTTCTTGAGTTCCTCTTTGCGTGGTTGAACTTTTACTTGTTTACAAAAAGTTAAGGCATTGATCGTAGTTTTAACTAAAAAGCCAAAAAATCATTTCGGATCAGTTTGATGTATCTACTAGCAAGATATTACTTGTTTAGTAGCATTGCAGTAATAAGAATAAGATTAGGATTCGTATTACAGTATTGTGTAGCTTATTAACAGCTACAAGTGTGGAATATAATATTTACACGCTTTTAAGATAGAAGCAATTCAAGCTTGTATAATGAGTCTCTTTCTTAAAACACTCGCTGCAATTTTGGTTGGAAGTTTAATCTTTTTATATTGATTTCCTGTTGTCGCTAACTGTTATCAGTAGCTCTAGTTTTCATCATATTTTACGCCCTAGTCATCAGTTTTATTTAGCTATACATGCTTCCTATCAATAAGATTTATTGGTTGTGTTATCTCTTTTTTAAGGCTTTTAAGCAGCTCTCGCGAATAATACGAGTTACTTACAAAAGTCACGTTGCAAAATGGGGACTACAAAAAATCTATCGCGTTTTGCGTCTCCAGATGAATTCTTAAGTTCGTTAAATATATGATCCCTTTTTATGGCTTATCTATAGTGTAGCCCAGTAGAATATTGAATGCATTTTAATCGATATTATTAAGCGTATTTTTCCCATATCTCTACTATCAGTAAAATATCAAATAAAAGTTCTTTATGAATAATTTTATACATGTAATATTCTGTAATTTTTACTGTAAGTAAAGTAGCAAGCGCATGCTCTTTATTCTGATTGCCATTCTATCAATAAACGTATACGAAATAAAATATTATACTAGCTTGCTCTTCTCTGCTCAACAATGCAGTCTTCCTGATCGATTCTTCCCCTGGTTAATCTCTCTAAGCCTCTCTCTAGTTCTGATGAGTAGCTTTTTAGACAAATAAAATTACTCAAATTAAATTAATCGCTGGATTTATTTGATTAAAACAAAATTCAGACAGAAAATCTGCCCCATGCTCTGTTTTAATCGTTGATTTTCCCGTATGAAGAGAATTGTTTTTTGTCTGAGACGAGCCCAGTAGTTACTCGTCGCGTTTAATTGGCTCTTTCAAATTACGAGTATTAAACTCGATTTGTTTAGCGATTTTATCAGACTTAAGCCAGACGTATGTATGGCTATGTTGTTTCTGGGAATTTTCGTCTCAAGCTTCCAGGTGTTTCTCTGTAACCATTTTTTACCTCACAATACACGCCCCGCACTGGTATTATTGTTAAGTTGTTTTCTTTGAGCTGCAAAGAATGATAACAATTGATTTTTGGACAATGGTGTCTTAAACAAGCGGAAATTCTTCGAGTTTTAGTTTTATTTAATTCTTTTTTTGCTTGGTTAAATAGCAGCTGTGGAATTATCAATAGAATATATTTTATGAGCACACAAGCGCGCCAGTGCTGTAGGCAGGCACGCACTCACGCACACGCTCACACAGGGTGTACAGCGGCCCTGACTGTCTAATCGCCAGGCATGTACACTCTGTGTGCCATGGGGGTTGGCCTGCTCTGCATAAAATAACTTACCTAGTGTTACCTAGCGGACAGCTTGCTTCTATATATTGAGCCAGCTGTGTGGTAATCCACCCGTGTGTGTGTCTAGAATCAAATCAACCTGCAATTGCTGCCAAACAGCCGGCAGCCCAGCTCCCTTTCTGCACCGCCCACATCTCGGCTCCCCAGCTAACCCGCAATCCGCCCTAGCTTTCTCCTCCTTCTCCCCCCCCTTTCTGGAGGACTCAAGTAAGGAGTCAATTAATTAATGAGTCTGGCTGAGTCATCTCGCATGCTTGGGGAGCCAAAGAACTCCTGGGCTCCTGCGGAGGCCGCTTCAGCAGGCCTGAAATAAAGTAAATGAAGCGATGCCCTAGGTCGGCCGTGAATCATTAATGCAGAATCCACATTGTTACAGCATATAAATGTACTGCAGTGTATATACCGACTATGCGCTTGTTCGGTTAACATATTTTTGTTTGACTACCATATATGGCTGGGTCTAAATTGTTTTTATACTGCTTTGAGTAACACTTCAAAATTATGGCAAGCCTATGATTGTATATTGAAAATTATATTTCTATCCATAGAGTAATAGTTTTTATTTCGACTAGTCTTGCGCATCACGCTGACCCCTGAGCACGCGGGGTGTACCAGCGGCCCTAATTTTCTCAAAGTCAGGCATGTAACACACTGCGCCGTTAATAATCATGGATGAGAATCGCACGACAATTTCTGAGCACAATCGCCAAATGTATGTGGCTGCTCACGGAATCGAACCCTTGGCACACTGCCCGCGATCTCGCTAGTGTATTCCGAAGCAGAATTGGGGCCTTCAAATAATTCCCCATCATCTTGAAATGTTACGCGTCCTTCTTCTGTATGCTGCAATGAAAAGCAGATGTGTAGCAGAAAAGCACTCAGTTGCTGAGGACACCGCATCATGCAGCATCTCTCGCATCTCCCTGGGAAGTTGCTAACTCAAAGGGGCGTGCGTGATCATAAATTTGAGTCGGGACTGTCTATCAGCCTCCGCTATGCGCGCGGCGGCATACAGTCTTAGCCACTATATAGCTATATCCTTATTTTGGCCGAGTCCAGTCCGCCGGACAGCCAGAAGCTGCGATGATAGAAAAGTCGAGGAAGAAAACTCGGACGGCCAAGACAGAGAAGTCATAAATATTCAGCCAAGTAGTGCATTCGCTGCCCCCGCTGCCTGCCCCCTTCAATTCCTTTTTCTTCTCCGAGCTCTCACGCCTCTCTCCCCATTTTAATCCCGCCGATTGCCTCGGCTTTCGTAATCCCGGGGGGTCTCTCGCGGGGCAGGGAGGCCGGGTGGGAGCTGGAGAATGGGAGGGGGAGAGTATTAGGAAATAAAGTCAAATTCGAAACGACCTCGCTCCGCGCTGTTCCGCCGAACAATCGGCACCTCACATACAGAGAAAATGCCTGCGCCTAATTCTGCTGAAAATAAAATCCCAAACTGCATGAGCGGGTTTGCGGGAATTCCTCTCACTCAGCTTTCCCACTCCCTCTTCCCCTCTTGCGGCTCTCACACCCGATCCAACCCAAAAAACTCGCCCACTTCCCCCTCTCCCACAGAAAAAGAAGCAGAAAGATGGCGTTAGAGAGTGAAGAGTCCAAGAAATAGATTTGGCCTGCCGCAGAGAGAGTGGGGAGAGAAAAGAAATTGGCAAAATACAGAAGACTTCTTCTGAGCCAATACGGCTTAGCGGCCTATGCCCGACGCGCTCGCTGAGCTGACCGAGCGCCCCTCCCACTGGCGGCCAGCGCCAGCGCCCCGGAGACTCATAAAAGACTCGCCATGCAGGCAGCACTAAGGGCCGGCTGCCAGCGCTCCCTCCCGCCGAGGCTTAATTGGCTTCTCTGTGAGGGGGGGGGTTGGGAGGCGGGCAGCCCGCGCTCAGATTCGCCTCAGCTTTCCCTCGTTCCGTCCCATCTCTCCCGAAAATGCCCAACGACTAACGGCCCCTACGCTGCAGTTTATAGCTGCTGCATTCATATGGCTCCCCCCACTGCAGTAGCCGCTGCCTCCGCTCCCTGCATTGCCCCTCTCTCATTCTCTTTGCTGTCTTTATACCCCAATGGACGCGCACAGTTTTTTGACATCAACTTTGACAAAGCGAGCTTCATTACATCGGCCGCTGCGATAGAACCGATCGGCATGGAACTGGGAGACGCTGGCAAGTTGAATATGACTATTCCATTGTGCTCCTCATGATAGCTAGGCGCGGCCTTAGCTTTTGTATTCCTATTTGGACTGGTTAAAAAGCTCTCAAGAGAAAAAAGTTTAAAACAAGCATTGGTGCAGAACTGCAGGAGATACACAACTGGTGCTCATTTTTAGAGCACAGCAGAAATGAGTGCGTCTACATCTAGTTTTGTAGCAGCACTGAGCTAAGATCGAGTAGTTTTGTAGCAGCACTGAGCTAAGATCGAGTAGTTTTGTAGCAGCACTGAGCTAAGATCGAGTAGTTTTGTAGCAGCACTGAGCTAAGCTCGAGTAGTTTTGTAGCAGAACTGAGCTAAGATCGAGTAGTTTTGTAGCAGCACTGAGCTAAGATCGAGTAGTTTTGTAGCAGCACTGAGCTAAGATCGAGTAGTTTTGTAGCAGCACTGAGCTAAGATCGAGTAGTTTTGTAGCAGCACTGAGCTAAGATCGAGTAGTTTTGTAGCAGCACTGAGCTAAGATCGAGTAGTTTTGTAGCAGCACTGAGCTAAGATCGAGTAGTTTTGTAGCAGCACTGAGCTAAGATCGAGTAGTTTTGTAGCAGCACTGAGCTAAGATCGAGTAGTTTTGTAGCAGAACTGAGCTAAGATCGAGTAGTTTTGTAGCAGCACTGAGCTAAGATCGAGTAGTTTTGTAGCAGAACTGAGCTAAGATCGAGTAGTTTTGTAGCAGCACTGAGCTAAGATCGAGTAGTTTTGTAGCAGCACTGAGCTAAGATCGAGTAGTTTTGTAGCAGCACTGAGCTAAGATCGAGTAGTTTTGTAGCAGCACTGAGCTAAGATCGAGTAGTTTTGTAGCAGAACTGAGCTAAGATCGAGTAGTTTTGTAGCAGCACTGAGCTAAGATCGAGTAGTTTTGTAGCAGAACTGAGCTAAGATCGAGTAGTTTTGTAGCAGCACTGAGCTAAGATCGAGTAGTTTTGTAGCAGAACTGAGCTAAGATCGAGTAGTTTTGTAGCAGCACTGAGCTAAGCTCGAGTAGTTTTGTAGCGCAACTGAGCTAAGATCGAGTAGTTTTGTAGCAGAAATCGGCTGTGCTTGAGTAGTTTTGTAGCAGAAATCGGCTGTGCTTGAGTAGTTTTGTAGCAGAAATCGGCTGTGCTTGAGTAGTTTCAAACGTGCCATTATATTCGACATTTCGAGTAGTTAAAAAACTAAAACAGGAATGTCTTCGCTCAGTAATTATTATCTGTCCCTCGTGTTTAGAGTCGAATGCAGTTCTGACTGTTGATGGGATCGCACCTGCTCAGCAACCTGCACGGTCAAATAACTGCTATTCAGTTTTAGGGAATCATAGATGGGCTTTTTCTGTCCAATATGGCTCACTACCCGCTCTGAACTTTCACCGCTAGTAGCAGCCGCTTTTCAGCCAGTGAGTTTCTCCATACTCGCTCACTGACCCGCAATGCAGTCCTGAAGCTAGCCAGCCATCCCCCCATGCTGTCCATTAATCCTCGGGGCTGAAAGCTCAGCTGGAGCACAACCCCCTGGCTTTAGTTAGTGGCTTGTGCCAAACTTGTTTTATGACACACGATGGAGGGCTGCAGGGAGGAGTGAGGAATTGGGGGCAGAGAGAGAGGGGAGATTTCAAACCTGCATGCAACCCCCGAAAAAAGTTGCTTAGCACAGAAAGAATGAGACTCCGCCTGCGTGAGCCGCTGCAGGACTTTCTCAGCTCCCCTAGTAGGTAGTCACAGGAGTTTTGAAAGAAAAAAACTACAGTGTTGTGCTGAAGCAGCTGCCAAGAGAAGACGAAAGAAAATGAGTTGCAAAGACTCGCGAGCTCGCATGCTAAGGCTTCGAGTCCGCCTGCGGGCACGCACGTCTCCAACTTGAGCCGCGAGTGGTCGGATTAAGATATTTATGGGGAGAGAGAGAGAGAGACGCGACTAGAAGAGGGGGTAGCCTGCGACGGATCCTTGAACTTCGTCTTTAATCCCCACTCCGATGGCTTGTGCTGGGAGGGAGCGCTAGGATCCTCTATACTCTGCACACTTTCTCCTCGCGACATATTTGGAACGAGTCGGACCAGGAGCTCAGCTTAATGATCTGCAGCGTGTGTGCGTTGCCCCAGCTCTCTGCCGCGGGTAGGCGTAGGCAAATACTGAGTTCGTTTTGTCTTCTTCTAGTCTGACTGGATGCAACTTTTAGTTAGTTAGTTAGTTAGTTAGTTAGTTAGTTAGTTAGTTAGTTAGTTAGTTAGTTAGTTAGTTAGTTAGTTAGTTAGTTAGTTAGTTAGTTAGTTAGTTAGTTAGTTAGTTAGTTAGTTAGTTAGCTAGCTAGTTAGTTAGTTAGCTAGTTATTTAGTTAGTTAGCTAGCTAGTTAGTTAGTTAGCTAGTTATTTAGTTAGCTAGTTAGCTAGTTAGTTAGTTAGTTAGTTAGTTAGTTAGTTAGTTAGTTAGTTAGTTAGTTAGTTGGTTGGTTAGTTAGTTGGTTAGTTTGTTAGTTGGTTGGTTAGTTAGCTAGTTGGTTAGTTAGTTAGTCAGTTAGTTAGTTAGTTAGTTAGTTAGTTAGTTAGTTAGTTAGTTAGTTAGTTAGCTAGTTGGTTAGTTAGTTAGTTAGTTAGTTAGTTAGTTAGTTAGTTAGTTAGTTAGTTAGCTAGTTGGTTAGTTAGTTAGTTAGTTAGTTAGTTAGTTAGTTAGTTAGTTAGTTAGTTAGTTAGTTAGTTAGTTAGTTAGTTAGTTAGTTAGTTAGTTAGCTAGTTGGTTAGTTAGTTAGTTAGTTAGTTAGTTAGTTAGTTAGTTAGTTAGTTAGTTAGTTAGTTAGTTAGTTAGTTAGTTAGTTAGTTTGTTTGTTTGTTTGTTTGTTATTTGGTTAGTTAGTTAGCTAGGTAATCTTGCACGGAATCGAACCTGGGCCCTATGGCACGAGAGTCGGAGGCAATAAACGCTGAGCTGCTCTGCACCCCCGGATGCAGCTTCCTTTCAGTAAGCATTAGAACCATGAAGCGTCATTATCGTTACCATCACAACAGCGGTGAGTCACTGAGGAAGCGGCACCGTCGTTGTTTGGTTTGAAATTTAGGAAGTGTTAATAAGAGTCGCAGCCCGATGGAGCGCGGGCAGCTGGACACCCCAGCTTTATCGGGGACGGGGGAGGCAACTTCTGACCGTCCGACCGTCGCGTGCGTAAGAATCGATGCTGGAAACTTGATCCCCGCACCTGAAGTCCTACCCAGCTTAACTTAACTCAGCTGAGCTCAACTGAACTCAACACAACTATAGACTCAAGCCCGGCTTAACTCTCAAAAATTCTCTATTGGGTTTCTACGCCTGTGCAGGAATTGGAAGCGAGAGTTGGGGAAAGCGACAACAATTGCTTGCTTGCTGGCCTGCAGAGAAAGTTGCCGGGAAGGAATTAAAGGTAACTGCAGTGATGATGGCGGCAGGGGGGGGGCAAAAGCAGCGGGAGGAAGGCGAAAGCAGCAAGTTTCCGTGCTCTGCCCCTCCAGTCAGTCCCCAAGCGAAGGCTCAAGGAAAACGGCTGAGCCGAGTGTAGGTGAGGACCGACCCGTCAGGAGTGACAGACAGGTGAGGCAGCGGGGGATTTGCCCTCAGTTTTTTAAAGGGCGGGTGAGGTGGACGGGTTTTAGCCAGCTAGCCCCATTTTCTTCACACCTTTCGCTCGGGCCTCGCAAACAGCGCCCTTCCCCTCTCAGCTTTAATACTTGCTGCTGCTTGGTTTGGAGTTGGCCTAAAATTTTCCTCTCAGTTCAACTAAAAGCAACTCAAGCCTCTTTTTATATATCCAAATTAAGATCTCTAGATTTCCCTTAAAAGCCTCCCAGGCTCGTGTGAAAGGAACTGGGCTGAGAAATTGGATTGGCAATGGCAGGGGTATCTCTATAGATTAGCATGTAACAATAAATCTGATTGATTGCCTTCTTTATTCGAACATTTGAATTCAAAGCTTCCAGCTCGGGAGGGAGGGGAAATGATTGAAGCTGGTGGTCAAGGCCGCGTGCTTAAATGATGCCGCCTCGGGGGGCGTTCTGAGCTCAGTATAGCTTAAGTAAAAGCAGTTTAACAGCAGAAAATTCTCATAAATGCGCTTCCCATTCGGCTTTCCTGTTTGAGCTGCATGCAATTTCATTCGGACTGTTAGCCAAATGAGTGAGGCCTGGCGAGAGTCGGAGAGTCAACTCTTTTTTTCTCAGCTCCATTAGAGGAGACAAAAGCGATGCGAGCCCAGTGATGAGAACTCAGCCTCGCCTACCACCCTCATGGGCGGTTCACCCTCTTTCTCTTTTCTACCTGCATTGTAACCTCTACCTATGCAGAATCTTTCACTTTGGAAATTTCTCCATCTGGCTATAAATATATTTATTTTATTCTTTCGGGTCAGACATGTGATGTGCCAGTCATGTAATCAGTCGGTCGTGTGATTGTCAGTCATGTAATCAGTCGGTCACGTGATGTGTCAGTCATGTAATCAGTCGGTCATGTCATGGGTCTGTCATGTAATCAGTCGGTCATGTGATGGGTCTGTCATGTAATCAGTCGGTCGTGTGATTGTCAGTCATGTAATCAGTCGGTCACGTGATGTGTCAGTCATGTAATCAGTCGGTCATGTCATGGGTCTGTCATGTAATCAGTCGGTCATGTCATAGGTCTGTCATGTAATCAGTCGGTCATGTCATGGTCTGTCATGTAATCAGTCGGTCATGTGATGGGTCTGTCATGTAATCAGTCGGTCATGTCATGGGTCTGTCATGTGGCCGTTTTTAAAAAACTTGCTAAGTTGACTAAGAACTCAGTTTCAAAGTAAAAAAGCCAAAACATTGTTTTGAATTGATTTTGCTCAGATTTGAATATTTTTCATTCAGAAATTAGATTCGATAGAGTCCCATTCAGAGTTGTTCAAAGCTAAAAGCTCAAATCATTGAGCAACAGCAATGTCAATTTATAACCTATACAGTAGTTGTACTGTTCTATATTTAGCCGCTTGAAGACATAATCATAAGTTCATAAATCACAAATCATGTCTCACTGTCTAGTGTTAAAACTGTCTGATCTAATTCCAATTTTAGAAACAAACTAAACTGAGTCTAATTGTCTGGCCTGAGCTGATCCGGAGCGGAGGCTGCAATGGAAAATCAACTAATCCTAATCCTTGGTCAATACTGATTACAAAAAGATAAAACGCCAGCATTTTAAACTGCACGAACTTAAGTCTATTTTTAAAGAAGTAAATAAAAAAAGTAAACTTTAAGCTTTATTGCTTTCGATCGTGATTCAAGCATAATAATTTGTACATAGTCGAATTCTGTTTAACTCTCATATAGCACTGATGCTGATATCATATCTCATTGTCTAGTTCGCCTATAATATTCATAAAACAGCTTCAATTATCCTCATTCGCCATTGTTTATCGTCAGCAGTTAAAAACGAATACAATGCTCTACTCATTTTAGTAGCAATATAAAAGTAATTAGTCAGATCAGTAGTTATCTTTCTGTTCTGTAATGAGTTTAATCACTGCCCTAGACTTAGCCAATGCATGTGTCCCTGGCGCACTGGGTGGCAATATTATAGTCCTAGCATTAGCTTTCTTAGTGTTATAACATGACGTTTATGTTTTTGATGCTTGTTTTTTCTGTGCTCCTTTGCTGACCTCACCGTACAAGGCGTGACCTGTGATAGAATTGTTAAATAGATTGTCTGCGTTGTTTAATTTAAACAAACAAATAAATCCTTCATATTCGAGCGTTGAATATAATATAATACAAACTATATATAATACAAATGTAACAGTTTATAAAAGCAAGTTGTCTATTTAAACTTATTTTGGATAAAGTTCAGGAGTAAGACGAAGCTAATAAGGAAAAGTTCGTCAAATTGCTTGTCAGCATTGTGGCAACTACAATATTGCTTTACATTCCTTTGGGGGCTTGTGTGCACGAATATTGTCTATAGGGGGGGGGTTGTGGTGCGATTCACACCCGTGATAATGCAGTGTACATGCCTGACGATTGAAAACTCAGGGCCGCTGTACACCCTGTGTGAGCGTGTGTGTGAGTGCGTGTGCTGAGGAGGCAGCGGAATGGGCAGAATTCATTTGGCTAATATCCAGGATCTCTGCATGGTTGTGACAGAGAGGCTTCGTTATCGCTCAGGCGGCAGCTGACCTATCAATGCTAGACTATTGCAAATTGAGTCACTAGCCAAGCCAGCAGTTGTCACGCGTAAATGAGATGTCGCTAACCGTTTGAGTCAGTAGGCCAAAAGTTGAGCAGATGAATGAATATACGCTTGTAGGCAAGTGAAGTTGCTAGAGCAAGCTGAGACTTTCAGCCTTTTGTAGATTAAGTGGCAGCTCCAAGTTGCGGTAGAAATATTGAGAACACGACGAAGAACTGCGTGCACAGGCGTTCAAATAATAAAGACGTCAAAAAGTTGATGGATAATAACTGGATAGAATGCAACAAGCTTGATGGTAACTTTTATCCAGTTAACTTTGTTAAAAACGCACGCGCATTCGGAGAATTCGGTTCGGCATGAGGTCGAAAATGGTCACGGTAAAAAGAGAGATTGATTGGCCCGATTAAAAAACTCAGCCCAACCTTACAGGCATCTTCCGGGGCTCGGCATCCGGGATTTCAAGTATTGTAGCTATAGAGAGCCTGGAAAGGTTGAGAGAGGCCTGCCATCATAGCAGGGCGAGTTGCCTCACTCAACTCTCTCTCTCTCTCTCTCTCTCTCGCTCCATTGCGTGACAACCAACTATATTGCAATCGCTTGCTTGTTCGACGAAGGACAACGGGAAGCTGCTCAAGCTGATGGAGGCAGGGAGATCTTAAAAATGAGAGTCTGGCATGCGAAGTCTCACCCCAAGCTTTAAGTACGAATTTAATGAATTGTATGATTTTTCTGTCCGGTTTTATTCTGACGTTTAGAAAACGGTGTTATTTGAGCACATCTGTGAAAGCCAGCAGTGGAGATTTAAAATGAGTACCTAGCTCGTAGTTGACAAGAATTGCTGTCACCCTTTGTCGCGTCTGATAATTAGGATTTAGGGGAAGAGTTGTTATAGCTATTCCAGATTCTAGTTTCAAGATCTCCATGGCTGAGAATCTGGCTTGTGAGATGCAGTTGGGGAGAGAAAGTTTTTAGCAAGTGCCCTCCCTAGCTGATAGCTGCTCAGTCTCGGGAGCTCGCGATTGGGGGGAGAGTGGTTGGAAATCCCATATTGCCAGCAGCACACATGATAGACAAATTCGAAAGAAGGAAATTGAGAATTCGAATCCCACCCCCGGAGAGGAATTACTGATTTTTTTCGTAATCGGCAGGTTTGGCTGAAGGATTAGTAGCCATGGACGGCGCTAGGAAGCTATCTGGACTGCAGGGCAAATAAATCAGTCAAGCTGCTTGGGATTTCGGAAATTAGCCTGCTAGTCTTAGTTATACAAAAAGGCCGTTTTGTAAAGAGCTGCACACACAGGCAAAAAACTTCAAAGGCAGCAGCAGGTCTACAGAAACGGTCCAAGCCCAGAAACAGCTCCCCCAATCAACCTTTCTTTTGATAGTTTTGCCAAGAAAAAAATTGAGGACTCGGACTGAAGAGGAGCCTGCTAAAGCAGACGTGACCCACTTAATGGCCAAGAAGAGGAGTCGACTAGAGCAACTCTGCGGATGAATAAATAGCCGTCGTGAATAAATGAGATGCAAGCTATTAGCAAGAAATACGCGGCATAAGAGCTGGGAACTGAAGGAGGACTCGATGCCGATCGAAGATGCAGATCTCAGAGCAGAGCTGTCATCTCATTCTCAACAAGAGAAGGCCGCCTCTCGAAGCCTTCCTTCAGAGGAATTCGCTTATCGTTATCGGGGCCGCGAGCGCGGGATTTCTCATTCGTTAATCTCAGCTATTGCCACTGCGTGTTGGCCTGGTTTTCCTGCCCGGCCCTGTCTGATGAAAGCGAAATGAATGCATACTGCTGAGCTGGATTAGCAAACGGAGCAATCCAGCCTCTCCAACACAAGTGAGAGAGAGAAAATCAGTTTGCTGGACAGGCGTTCCAGCTTTGCTTCTAGTAGACAGGGAGGAGCAGATAGAGATATTTATCCATATAGCTCAAAGCGAGCCCGCTCTCCCTGCCCGCCTCAACAACTGGCGCGGCAGTTGATCCGTTTCCGCAGTTTTACGCTTTGAATAATCAATCCATAGCGACGATACCGGCTAATCCGGCCGCCTTGAAATCCCACACACAGAGAACCCCCGCGCCATGCAGAGCTGCGGCAGGCAGGTCTCATCTTACCAATACAAGGCCTTAGCGGCGACTTTGTTTCTCTGCGAATCCCACGCTTGAGCACGAATTTTCCCCTTTGACTTTGCAAGCGACAACGACAGCGCAAAGAGAGGCTCAAAGAGAGTAGCGGATGAGAGTAGCTATGGGCTACCTCGGAAAGTCATGCCTGCTCCATTGCACTGTGCATTATAATCAGCTAATTTTCGGCCGAAGGAACCGAGTCTTAAAAGGCAACATCCTGATATGCTAGGGTTGGTTCGTAAATTATAGCTCTAATTCTGATAGAATTATCCGATGCTCATATGAGCTGTTTAAAGCAATAATAATTATTTTAAAGGCAAGTCAACTTAGATTTCAATTTCAGTGGCAACAGTAACTGTTGCCTCTCAAAATCCTGAAGCATAATTTGAATACACACCCGGATTCGAAATTCCATTTACACACTTAGATTAATGGAGATCTCACCCCCGGATTATCAAACTAGCCGAAATCTCACACCTGGATCAGCGGAAATCTCACACCTGGATCAGCCGAAATCTTACACTTGAATTACCCAAAATCTTACACCCGGATTAGTAACCCAGCCGAAATCTCACACCTGGATCAGCCGAAATCTCACACCTGGATCAGCCGAAATCTCACACCTGGATTAGCCAAAATCTCACATCTGGATCAGCCGAAATCTCACACCTGGATTAGCCAAAATCTCACATCTGGATCAGCCGAAATCTCACACCTCTCTCACATCTGGATCAGCCGAAATCTCACAACTGGGTCAGCAAACCAGCCGAAATCTCACAACTGGGTTAGCAAACCAGCTGAAACCTCACACCTGGATCAGCCGAAATCTCACACCTGGATTAGCCAAAATCTCACATCTGGATCAGCCGAAATCTCACAACTGGGTTAGCAAACCAGCCGAAACCTCACAACTGGGTTAGCAAACCAGCCGAAACCTCACACCTGTATCATCAAACCAGCCGAAACCTCACACCTGTATCATCAAACCAGCCGACACCTCACACCTGTATCATCAAACCAGCCGAAACCTCACACTTGTATCATCAAACGAGCCGAAACCTCACACCTGGATTAGCAAACGAGCCGAAATCTCACACCCCTGGATAAAATGATGCCTCTGAAGTATCAAGCTTCATCAAAAACCATTCCCTAGACCATACGCAGAGCTCTGAAGGGAAGATGAGAGCTCAGCTATACATATAAGCTTTACAGTTAGCTTATTACTTATTAAACAGCGGCGCAAGTGTGCTGAAGAATATT
Organism: Macrostomum lignano; assembly: GCA_002269645.1. Classification (NCBI taxonomy): domain Eukaryota; kingdom Metazoa; phylum Platyhelminthes; family Macrostomidae; genus Macrostomum; species Macrostomum lignano. Next base: position 183,725 of record NIVC01001985.1, read on the forward strand.
CCAACAAACCGGCCCCCAAAGGCCTGGACATAGAAGATAACCATCCAGAATCCGTCACTACAAGCGTAATATAGAATTTAATAAATTGTAATGCCCATCGGGCGGACCCAGAACGCGCTCAGAATGGAATACAGCAAGTGGAATAGCTGATTAAGCCGACACGGTCTCCAGCTGCAGGCGAAGCACAAGTGACAATCGAAATTTCTCACTCTCGAGAATGCAGTGAAGCTACAGCATACGCAGCTTCTATTGCGAGAAGGGAATCGTTCTTTCTTTTAAGAAGCAGAAATTCAATCTGAATATTTGATTACTCCTAGCTAAGGGGCAGAGAGCCAATTTTTTATCCCTGGACTTTTGGGGCTACTAGACCGTTTGCTATGTGTATCTACAGAAAATTTCTAAATAAAATTTCTTGTCAAACTACTGCTGTTAATTTGGGTGATCAGTAGTAAAATATGTGCATAAATACGACACAAACCAAGCCAACGCATTCTATATTTAACTATAAATGAACATACAAAAAGAGCACCACATAGTCAACTGTATAATTTGTTTCCGAAAAAAATATTACAAGCAATTGGAATTCTGGGAAAGCACAATAGATTTTACTAGAGCTACAAGTAATTTACAATGCATTTAGAATGGGCGGATATAAGCTGAGTTCAGGCCTGGTGTTGCCTTAGACAGAAAATCAGTACTCAGATGTCTTAAAAATGTTTCATGGTGAGGATGTCTCACAGATTTCAGGGCTGGGGTGTCTCAGACATTGCAGGAATAAGGGAGTCAGACATTGCAGGAATAAGGGAGTCAGACATTGCAGGAATAAGGGTGTCTCAGACATTGCAGGAATAAGGGAGTCTCAGACATTGCAGGGATAAGGGAGTCTCAGACATTGCAGGGATAAGGGTGTCTCAGACATTGCAGGAATAAGGGAGTCAGACATTGCAGGAATAAGGGAGTCAGACATTGCAGGAATAAGGGTGTCTCAGACATTGCAGGAATAAGGGAGTCTCAGACATTGCAGGGATAAGGGAGTCTCAGACATTGCAGGGATAAGGGTGTCTCAGACATTGCAGGGATAAGGGAGTCTCAGACATTGCAGGGATAAGGGTGTCTCAGACATTGCAGGAATAAGGGAGTCTCAGACATTGCAGGAATAAGAGAGTCTCAGACATTGCAGGGATAAGGGAGTCTCAGACATTGCAGGGATAAGGGAGTCTCAGACATTGCAGGGATAAGGGTGTCTCAGACATTGCAGGAATAAGGGAGTCTCAGACATTGCAGGAATAAGAGAGTCTCAGACATTGCAGGGATAAGGGTGTCTCAGACATTGCAGGAATAAGGGAGTCTCAGACATTGCAGGGATAAGGGTGTCTCAGACATTGCAGGAATAAGGGAGTCTCAGACATTGCAGGAATAAGAGAGTCTCAGACATTGCAGGGATAAGGGTGTCTCAGACATTGCAGGAATAAGGGAGTCTCAGACATTGCAGGAATAAGGGAGTCTCAGACATTGCAGGAATAAGGGAGTCTCAGACAGGCAGACCTACAGTGTTCACGAGCTCAGGCCATGGCGGACACCAGTGGCTCGATGTGCTCAGCCAGGCCAGTCTTGGCGAAGGTGGCAACAAATGCGGCGAAAAACTGCCGGCCAGAGTCCAGCTTGGCCTGCATGGATTCAACAATGTCTGCTGTGAGCCGGTCGTCCGACCAGCGACGCGAGAACACCACGGCGGAGCGGAACAGGCCAGACATCATCTGGCGGACCCGGGGAGCCGCCGACGACTTCCCAGCGGTGGCGGCGGCGGCCTCGCCAGTGTCAATCAGGCACACCTGAGCGCATCTGGTGGCGAACTGGTCGAGAACGGAGCGCAGCTCGTCCGGCCCAGCCTGGCAGGCAGCCAGACGGTCGGGCAGATCGGCCGCAGTAGCCAGACGGTGCGCTGTGACCTGATGAAAAGCTGTCAGCAGGTGCAGCAGCTGCTGTCGAAGGCTGTACACCTGATAGCGCAGGCCGGAATCGTCGGCGCAGCGAAGGCCGTCAAAGCGGAGACGTTCGAGCAGCTCCTTGGCGCAGCGAAGCTTCAGCAGCCAGCGGAAGGACTCGGAGTACACCTGCGCATGGCGAGTTACTACTTAAAGTAGAATACTATTTAAAGCGGCATATGAATGATTTCTAATTGGGAAAAATAGAATAACTAACAGAAATATGCCTGACCGACACTACAAGATGGTCAGGTGTGCAGCGCTGGCACCGTGGGGGTCACTGCATCCCCCAGAGGGGCGACACCAAACCTCTATTAAGCTGCGTACTAACCGCGGCCAGCTCTACTTAACTTATACAATGCTAGATTATTGAAGAACCAATAAAAAACCATGCATACCCGCAGCGTAGTCTCCGTAAATACGACGCCAAGTGGCCAAGGCGGTTCGCAATTCAGCTTGAGGCTGTCAATCAACAGCAGGCCGCCGGCGGCCGACTCAGAGCCGTGCTCAACGGCGGCGGTGGCAGCTGGTGAAGTCAGCGTCAGCCATACGGAGTTGGCAAACTGGGCCGAGTGGCAGGCCGGCTGTCCGGCTAGCAGGCAGGCGCGCAGACTGAGATTCAGCGCCAGCTCGTCGCTGGTCGGTTGGCCGACGCGCAGTTCAGCGTAGAGCAGGTCGCACAGCGGCGTGAGCAGGTCCCGGTCAAGCATTAAGAACAGGCTGTGCGCGAATGCGACAAAGTCCGCTAAGCGAAGCTGCGGCCCGATCAGGGACTCAACAGCCAGCCGGTTCACCTGACGGCACCGGTTGCGGATCGCTGATTGGACTAGGCGTTCGACCGAAGCGGATGTCGGCATAGCGTTGCTGTCGGAGGCCGCCGAGTCGCCGCAGTTTCCAGAAACAGCAGGCGGTGGAAGCAACTGGACGCTGCGCCACAGGAGAGGCGCCTCCATGCGGAGCTGGTCAGCATCCGTGTGCGGCAGGGCGAGCGGGTAGCTGGGCGGATTTGAGGCGAGGATTGCACTTTTTATGCCTAATCGTAATGCTACTTGTCTAGAGACCGATTCAGAGGTCAAATCTAGAGACCGATTCAGAGGTCAAATCTAGAGACCGATTCAGAGGTCAAATCTAGAGACCGATTCAGAGGTCAAATCTAGAGACCGATTCAGAGGTCAAATCTAGAGACCGATTCTGAGGTCAAATCTAGAGACCGATTCTGAGGTCAAATCTAGAGACCGATTCTGAGGTCAAATCTAGAGACCGATTCTAAGGTCAAGTATAGTTGAATAATAATACACTACACCTGCCCTAATACCCCAACCGACAGCTCAGCCGCAGCTATCGCGCGGCGCATCTGAAGGCTGCGTACGGCTGTTCAGTCCAAGGACTGGGGGTTCGCCACACACCCTCAATTACCCCAGATAATGCTGGCACCCATTTTACAGCTGGGTGAACTGAAGCAATGCAGAGTTAAGTTTCTTGCTCTTTCAGTCGTGAGTCCGACGCTTTAACCACTAGGCTACAACCCCTAGCGGCTAATGAGCAAGGCAATACAGATTGGTTGAGGTTAGTCAAGAGGTAATCGTTATCGCCATCCAGCAACTCACCGATATTCGACCGGCGCCTCAACGGAAAACGACTGCTGACCATCGCGAACGTCAGCAAGCAGCCGGTGCAGCGGGGCCGCCTCGCCAAGCTGAGTCAAGCTTCGCCAAATTTTAGGCAGATGCCGCCTCTCGCTGACAGCCTTTAACAGGTGGGCGGACATCGCTGCCGAGGTCAGGTCGGGCAGCAGCGGGCGCAGCAACTGCGGCACGGCCCGATCGACAATCGGCAGCGGAGCCAGCCAGTAGGCCGACTCAGGCGGCGGGTCGGCGGGCAGCGGCGGCAGGAAGGGCAGGCCGGGCGCTGGTCCAGCTGTTCCAACAGCGGCTGAAGGCACAGACGGAAGGCCCGCCGAGAAAAGGCGGCGTAGATTGGCGATTCGGTCAAGTCGGCTCGGGCAGCCTGGCGCTCCAGGCAGTCGAGCAGTCGAACTCCGGCTGCCGGATCTTTGACTGCCGCGTCAGCGTCCGACCAGGCCACTCTGTTGACCAACGCGGCAGCCCCGGCGATAGCGCGTTGCCATGGCAACATGGCCGAGCGCAGGCGCATCAGACTTGACTCGGTCTCTAAGCGGAGTAAACCGTTTTGAAATGGCGCCAACAGGTCCGCATGCAGCCGGCCGGCCAGCGCCGACACCGACGGAGACAAATCAGCGCCGTTGCTACGCAACAGGCGTTCGGCTAGCAACCGCAGCCTAGCAACGGAGGTGCCCAGATTGGCGAAATCGGCTAGCAGCCGGTCAAAAGCGCCGTCGGTCAGATGAGGCATGCACCCACGGCCGGAGACCGTAACTGAAGGCGTATTGGCAGTGGAGTCCCAGGTGTACAGCATGGAGTCCCTGGACCCGGACAGCATCCAGATTGTCTCCCGGACAGCCTGGTATTGAGTCACTTCAACTCGAGCAGCTCCGGAGATGGCGCCGCCGGCTGGCGTTGATCGAAGAAGCAACTGCTGCCAGTCCAGACGGAGCTGGCCCCAGCGTTCCGCCTGGTGCTCGTTGCCATAGCAATCACCAACGACACCGTTACCTGGGTCTTTCCAGTACTCCGGCTGCAGGTGTGAGCGCAGATAAGCCTGGTGCCGCTCGGCTTGCATCAGCAATGCCTGCTGTTGCTGCTGTTGTTGCTGCTGCTGCTGCTGCTCCGACGACTGTTGTTGAGGCTGTTGTGGAGGTCGCGTATTCGAGTCCCGACTTGGGCCCGCCTGAGGCTGACGTTGAGTTTGAGCATTTCGGGCTGGTCCGGAATTGGAAATCCTGCAATTGTTTGTTTGAACAGACATAAGATCATATTTTATGATCATAGATCATAAGCCCTAATAAACCCTACTAAGAGGTTTAGTAGGGTTTAAGAGGGCGATTCTGTATGGGGCTGGGAGGGCGACTCTGAATAGAGCTGCGAGGGCGACTCTGAACAGAGCTGGGAGGGCGACTCTGAACAGAGCTCGGAGGGAACAAAAAGAGCGATTGTAAACAGTAACAAAAGCAAGTTTCCAGCACTTACGAGTTCGCATCACTATCTTCATCATCACTGCCAGACTCCGAGTCCGTCTCGCCGCCGTAGTCGGACTTGACCTCGATGCCGTCAGTCAGCAGGGCGTGCCAGTCTATAGCCGCTTCGTCGGCTGCCCGTTTTTTATCTTTCTCGGCGTCGCGCCGCTTGTCCTCGGCCTCGTCATCGGACGGGAGATCAGCGGCGGCGCCGCCGGCCCAGCAGGCCACGGGGCTGTTCGAGGAGGCCAGCAGGAATGCCAGCAGATTGTGCCGCAGCTCGCTGTCCGGCAGCAGCTGATTAAGCCGCCCAGACCGGTGCTCCAATAGTCGAGCCTCTCGGTGCATCGCGTGGACTCGCAGCTTATCGGCTAAGCCAGTCAGCTGCTGCCTGACGCCCGGCCAATCAACGCCTGCGAACCGATGATTGCGCAACGTGTGCAGACAGCGGGCCAGCGATTGGCGCCGGGTGTCTGACGCTTTGACGCCGGCGCTGGAGAATATAGCATCGGCTAGCTGTTCCAGTAGGCTGGCCTGCTCGTCTGTGACTCGGTGCGACATGGCGCGCCGTGCAGGATTATGAAAAATGATAGATTCCAGCTCAAGGTTTGCGTCTTTTCTCAACTCGCTGCTCTCTAATCTCCTCCCTTCTCTTCTTTCGTCTCCTCTTCTACTTTATTCCCTCGCTTCTTTCAACCGCAACCAACTCTGCTTAACTTTCAACAGTATGACCCGCTCGACTAGCGATTCTATCAATAAAAAAATTAAAGAAGGAACAAAACAGAAAAGTTGAATTTTGCGAAAAAAATAGTATATGAATTAATTGATAGATTGAAAAATAGAAATCGATAATATGAGTATAATAACTATTGACTAACAAAAACAGGAAGGAATTTCCTTTATAAAACTCAGCTTGATATAAAATTTATTGGCAATGAGATTTGTGGCAACAACCTGAGAACGCATTGCTGCTCCTAGCCGAGTGCGGTACACGTGAATATTTATTCTCATATTGCGAAAGGCTTTATAAGGAATATTAAATAGTTTAAATGTTTTAGATAAATATACTGAGATAGAGAGATATTGGCAAAATTGGTAAATTGTAAAAAATGCATGCAGATGAAATAATACCGGTAGGTATACTCGTGTGAAAAATATTGTTCCATTTCAAAAGTTTAATTTATCAAATGACAAACTTCAAAAATATTTTCATTTACTGATAATTTGAAACGAATCCTTGAAAGATTTGATTGAAAGATGGGCTCTGAAAACTCTATCCAGTATTATTGGCAGAAATTTTTACGCATAGAAAATGTTAATAATCCTGTATTGGTTATATTTGTTACTATTTTGACAGGAAAGGGTTTTATGTCGTAAATTAGAAGGTAGATAGGTTTACTTCAATCAAAATTTAGCCTAGATTGGGGCAGGAAGCGAGTGTACATTGAGGGGTTAGAGGGGGCAGGAAGCGAGTGTACATTGAGGGGTTAGAGGGGGCAGGGAGTGAGTGTACATTGAGGGGTTAGAGGGGGCAGGAAGCGAGTGTACATTGAGGGGTTAGAGGGGGCAGGGAGTAAGTGTACATAGAGGGGTTAGTGGGGGCAGGGACTTAGTGTACATAGAGGGGTTAGTGGGCAGGGAGTGAATGTACATTGAGGGGTTAGAGAGTGAGTGTGTATAGAGGGGTTAGTGGGCAGGGAGTGAGTGTACATAGAGGGGTTAGTGGGCAGGGAGTGAATGTACATAGAGGGGTTAGTGGGCAGGGAGTGAATGTACATAGAGGGGTTAGTGGGCAGGGAGTGAGTGTACACTTATGGGGTTTGTGAGGGAAGGAAGCGAACGTAAAGGTCATTACTAAAAAAGAAACGAAGTTTACATTGTTCCAAACACTTCGACTATTGTATAACTCTTATTTCCGTGAACAAATTCAGTAGCAGTTTCGCTTTTTAGAAAAAAGTTTCAAGCGCAAGCATGAACATCTTGCAGCTTCTCCATGGCCTCGGAGACCAGGCTCAGCTCCGCAATGGAGTCGCGGACAACCTTGCGAATCTGCTTGTCAGTGTCAAGCACTTCCACACTCTGTGTGTAGGGATTGTAGCGCACGGTGAACGGACGGCCAGAGCACCTGCAGATTGACACAGGGGATAGGCGCGTATACAGACACACTGACACACTTACAGATAGGTTAACAGCCGCACAGGCAAACAGATAGATAGATAGACAGACATACAGGTGAACAGATAAGCACGTTTCAAAGTCTCACTTAGAATAAGCGGCAATCTTTCTCTTGGCCTCTTCAAAAGACTTGGCCACAAAGTACACGGGCTGGTACTCTGTGATTGGGTACTGCTGCACGGCGGTCTCCGGTGGCTCAAAGCTGCGCACAGTCGGCTTGTCACTCAGGCAGTACTGCAGCTCGCCGAATGAGCTCAATAACCCGGCGCCGTAGGCCTTCAAACTGCCGTCCTGCATGCATAGGCCGAATTCTACGGTGAACCAGTAGCAGGTAGCCAGCTTCATTATGAACTCGTCGCTGGCGCCGAGGCTGGCCAGGCCGATCTCCTGGGAGAACTGGGCAAAGTCCGGATCGGCGAATAGCGGCGCGTGGCCCAGCAACTCGTGGCAGACGTCCGGCTCGGGCGTGTACAGCGGGACACTGTGGTGCCTGCCGAGTTGAAGGGAAACGTGTTAGTATAAACCCTGACAGCTCTTAGCAACATTTGGCACTTTGAGTAGAAAACCAGACAGACCCTACTCGTGCCAACGTTGTCTGACAAATCCTGACAGTCTCAGGATGAAGGACGATAAAACCTCACCATTCTCAAACAAAACATGAAATCGTCAAAACCACAACCCGACAACCTCATACTCGTACAAAACCTGACGAGACACCCTCCGACAGAATCTGACAACATCAGAGAAACACCTGACATTCTCGAGCAGAACCTGAAAAGCAAAAACCTGACATCCTCTGATAGAATATACCATTTTCTGACAGAACCTGAATCCCTTAAAAAGCTGACAGAGAATCTGACATCATCTGACAGAATCTGACAGACAACCTGACATGATCCGAAAGAACCTGATATCCTCCAAAAAACCTGAAAACCTCATACTTATCCTAGCAAACTATGACATCCTCCGTCATAAATCTGACAGCTCCCAACAAAGATGCGACAATCTCTTTGACAAAAACATGATAATCTTAAACAACCTCAAGGGAAATCCATACAATTATAATTACAACTTTGAAGAATTGCATTAAGCGGCTTTGATAAGTATGTATCAGTGCGCCCAACTTTTACTAACAGTAGTAAATTAAAAATAAGCATTGTTATAGTAAATTACCTAATGTACTGAGTAGAATGGAACACCCGGAAAGCGAGACCGGCCAAGAAGTCTCTCGAGCTGAGCAGGCCGGCCACAGGGCGGAGCCGGAAGCCGGTGCAGTCCTGCAGAAAGTCGGACACATCCTGCAGCTGGGGAATATTATCCTCTCTGTAGCCGCAATTGTCCATCAGCAAAGGAAACACGTGATTAAACTCGCGACAGGCGTGAGTCGGGTAGAGTGTCACCAGCTCGCGGAATACGGTGCGCCAGGTGTTAATCTGGTAATTGATGCGCGCTTAGCTTAAATAGGCATTACAAAAATCTGAGCAATCAGTGAGCTACTGCAGACATTCTCACCCACCTGACCAATCAGTGAGCTACTGCAGACATTCTCACCCACCTGACTAATCAGTGAGCTACTGCAGACCATTCTCATCCACCTGACCAATCAGTGAGCTACTGCAGATCTTCTCACCCACCTGACTAATCAGTGAGTTACTGCAGACATTCTCACTCACCTGACCAATCAGTGAGCTACTGCAGATTATTCTCACCCACCTGATCAATCAGTGAGCTACTGCAGACCATTCTCACCCACCTGACCAATCAGTGAGCTACTGCAGATCATTCTCACTCACCTGACCAATCAGTGAGCTACTGCAGATTATTCTCACCCACCTGATCAATCAGTGAGCTACTGCAGATCATTCTCACTCACCTGATCAATCAGTGAGCTACTGCAGACCATTCTCACCCACCTGACCAATCAGTGAGCTACTGCAGATCATTCTCACTCACCTGACCAATCAGTGAGCTACTACAAACCATTCTCACCCACCTGATAAAGCTAAGGTGAGATACAAAACCATCCTATTTACCCAACCAGTGAGTCATATAAGTTGGAGTTAAAACCCAGGCTTTACACCACTATTGAGTACCTCTTGCTCGCTGTACTCCACCCGGGGAATTGTGTCCCCATGCCGATAATTGAAAGCGATATCGGCAAAGTACTGCCGACGGTCCCTGTACACTTTGTCGGTGAAGCCGGGATGATCGGAGTCCAATTCGTTGCCATAGCTGAGTATCTGGTTAGCAAACCGGTCCAAGTCTTTAATCTTGCGCGGAAACCAGGGAATTGAGTCGTCCGGAGCGTCGGTCTGGCTGCCAGGACTCAGCACCTGATTATTTTGGGTAATTAGGATGAGGATTAAGAAGCAAATCAAGACAGAAATTTAACGTTTTTAGTTCAAATTCGCGCTAAAAGCTTATACATACGTGCGCAACACTGCCCCACGTAGTACTAATTACATAACGAGGCATTTAGCCTTAAAAATACAGTTACAGTTTTTCCTGCCGTTTAACCAAAATCACGTCAATCTTGCTTAGGTTTCTTTCATAGGTAAGTCGCATCTTTGGTCAAAAAGTAAATCAGAGGGGTTGCTCATGTATGATCCACTACAAGATTGCGGAGATACACAACTCGCTGAGCTGCTACCATATCACGGCAGGGTAAACTGGAGCTCAGTTAAATTGACCGCTCGTTTACGGTGGCTGTCTTTGTATGCTGACCCAAGCCGCTTATCAAGCTTTGACTACATTGATTAGATTGAGGTATGACTTGACTACTCGTAGACAAAAGATGTGACCAACGGTCAGCTAAGCCTTTCTATTTGGCCCTCGGGACTTTACAATAGCAATCTGGCCCCCGCTAATGGTTTAGATGTCTTTTCAGCTCACTTCTCAGCTCTCCCTCCCTTTTCCTTCTCTCTGTCCATGTCACTCTTGGTCTCGTTTTCCGTCTCTTCTCTCCCCCTCTACTTTATCTCTCTCTCTCTCCCTCTCTCTCGCCCGTTAACCGCTAGAGCTACTCACAGATACTAGAAAACTAGATGGGCCACTCAGCACATTTGCGTGTAAGCTACTTTCATTTCAGTAGTAAGTTAAACAGAAGCATTTTTATGTATTTTTAAAGTCAAGGCTCTTTTATTGGCATTTTATTGTATTTTTAAAGTCAAGGTTCTTTTATTGGCATTTTATTGTATTTTTAAAGTCAAGGCTCTTTTATTGGCATTTTAATGTATTTTTAAAGTCAAGGCTCTTTTATTGGCATTTTATGTTCATTATTGCTCAACCAATTAGCAAGTTGTTTACGCCTGCAAGCTTGGGCTTCTAAACTTATCAAAGTGATTTCAGCTGCCTTTATTTTGGCCTCCTGTAGCGAAAGATTAGTGTCGTACTCACCTGTACATAGGTGGAGATGGCCTCCAGATCGGGCAGCAAGTCTTTCACATCGGAGGCGCTGCTGTCGCACTCGACAATAAAATCGTGACTATTAGCCACTCGCTTAGACGGCCGACTTTCGATGTGCTCCAGATTGACTTGGTGCTTTTTAAAGATTTCCAGAGCGGCACTGAGAGCGCCAACTCGTTCGGGCATGCTGAATACAATTGACACGCGTTTCAGAGTTTCCAAGCCGCTGACATAATAGCCCTGCGTGCCGGCTCGCCTGCCCTTGCCGAAGCCATCGTTGCCTTCTCCGTTAGCGGCTGGCGCCTTTTTACCGCTAGAATTATTATTATTATTACTACCGCTGGTCACGTGAGCGTCCATAGTGCTACTATAAAAGTAGTTAGTGCTGATTCGTTAGCATGAATATTAATGGTTAAAATAGGTGCATATACTACGTTTTCAAAGAAATGGATGCTTGAATATTTTTTATTTAAATGGGGTTTCTTACTAGCTAGATGCAAACTGTATTGAGGAAGTGTTACTAAAACTTACTCTAATTACCCTTACTTCCCCAGCTACCCGACACTGCATAAGACCTACACCTTTAAAGTATATAGATATTTAGAAAAAAAGAAACAGCAAACGACTTTACAGAGAAAAAACAAGCAAAATATATTACTACTGATAACAGTACTAAATGTCCAATTTTACACTAAATTGCGCAACAAATCCAGTAAACCATGGAAGCAATCGCATGATGGAACAATGCTAAACATCTGTCTACTAGACGATTAGATAAACTTGTACACTAGGTCGACCTCGCTGTCCACCGTTTGAACTTCCAGTCGTACAACGCAGCGCATGAGTAGTGACAGCATCTCCTCAGCGTAGCCAATCAGAAATGCGTAGCGCATGCACACAATTCTAGGATTTGTGTCCATCCTGTCTCGCTGCTTTAGTAGCAGAGCAACTCGAATTGTATTGCCCTGCAAAGGATAAGGGAATACCACTGTCATAACTGGAAACTTATGCTGATGCTGAAATTGCAGTTCCTTTGTTTATAAAATCTACCCTTTGCTCGATGTCCTTGTTTTTTTACCGGTTATCCATGCTCACCTATCACCACCTCTAGCACCAGTTCGCTAATCACCACCTGAAATCTCTGTTAGCCAATCATCCCACCTGTGTGATCCATGTTAGCCAATCACCACCTGTGTGATCCCTGTTCGCTAATCACACATGTGATCCCTGTTAGCCAATCACCACCTGCTATCACTGTTTGCTAATCACACATGTGATCCCTGTTAGCCAATCACCACCTGTGATCCCTGTTAGCCAATCACACATGTGATCCCTGTTAGCCAATCACACATGTGATCCCTGTTAGCCAATAACCACCTGTGATCCCTGTTAGCCAATCACTACCTGCTATCCCTGTTTGCTAATCACACATGTGATCCCTGTTAGCCAATAACCACCTGTGATCCCTGTTAGCCAATCACTACCTGCTATCCCTGTTTGCTAATCACACATGTGATCCCTGTTAGCCAATCACCATGTGTTATCCCTGTTCGCTAATAATCACCGCCTGTTATCCCTGTTCGCTAATAATCACCACCTGTTATCCCTGTTCGCTAATAATCACCTCCTGTTATCCCTGTTCGCTAATAATCACCTCCTGTTATCCCTGTTCGCTAATAATCACCGCCTGTTATCCCTGTTCGCTAATAATCACCACCTGTTATCCCTGTTCGCTAATAATCACCTCCTGTTATCCCTGTTCGCTAATAATCACTACCTGTGATCTCTGTTCGCTAATAATCACCGCCTGTTATCCCTGTTCGCTAATAATCACTACCTGTGATCTCTGTTCGCTAATAACCACCACCTGTTATCCCTGTTCGCTAATAATCACCAGTCATCCCCATGCAGTCCTGAATAGACGTGCCAATTACCTGTCGCTTAATAACGATGCACTCGGAGGCCAGCATCTCGGGAAAGGTGCCCCGCAGCAGAATGCGAATTAATTGATCCTGATAATTAGTAGTGCCAGCGTCAAAGCTCTGACTTTCGCCAAGCAAGCCGGCCGTATTCCAGCTCTGCCAGGCCTTCTGCGCCCCAATCTGCTCGGGATATTTGGCCTGCTCGTAGGTGATCGGCCTGGACCGATCGCGCGTACCTTTTAGCACGGCAGCCCGACGATTCTTCGGCGGTATTCGCCGATAAGGTTTTGGTAGCTCGCCGAATTCCCATAATCGATTGGCGCTGGTGTGCAAGGCCGATAGCTGCTGCGCCCGTTGCAGCAAGGGCGGCCGAAACGAGGAGAGTAACTGAAAAAACGGTATAATTTAATAAAAAATAACAAGCGTATTCCTATAGACTACTGCTAATTATGTAATACTAGTAGACAATTTGCAAATAGCTAGAAAATTCAACGATAGAAAAAATGAAAAAAACGAAAACCTAATATAAAAAAACAATAATTTAGACAATTTAGACTTTTATTAAAAATTTACAGATAAATTTAGGCAATAAAATATATATACGTTACAGTGCCAAACCACACTACTGGCCAATAATCAATCTGGTTATCGGTAACATGACAGGGCGCAAAGCGGAATTTTATTTAGTCACTAGGAGGACGCTCGAAGTCTGAGAAAGCAATGTCTTCCGGGAAAAGAACATTATTCGACAAGTATTTAAAATACGCAACGAATATAAGTACACTTGTAGTATGAAACGAGTCGAATTAAAATGACACGAATCATAAAGACTCGCATTGCACTCTGCAATAGAGATCAAATTCAATATCAGACACGGCAGGTGGAGAAAACAAATGAAAGCGACGAAATACATACTTTTGTAACCTCTAAACAACGAGCGAATCTGTTAACACCATATGGTCCAAGCTGATTGGCCGTACAGGCATGGGGAAGGGTTTACTGACTTCTGATTGGTCGGAAGACAAATAAAACGTACTTAATGACCCCTTAGCGATAGATTAAAAACACGATGAAAATCGGCGAACAACAGGCAAACAGACTTGCATGTGCAATGCAACAGCACAATTGTAACACAAAGACTATGAAAGAACGAAAGTTGATTTCCAATTTAAACATATGCAAGTCACGTCATTCAAAAAGCAGCCATTAACAGACCAAGTCGATCAAGCTCAGTTGAAAGAATCATAAAAGAGCATATTCCACTCATAGCGAAGCCTTCGCTGGGAGCAATACAAAAAGCTATATATATATACATGATAAGAAGAAAAACAACTGGGGATTTCATCCCCATTTTGGGAAAATTGACAAATTCAGAATTAAAAATTAGTTTCAGACACGATCCGGCACTACCAACAGGATTCTGTTGATCAGGTACAGGGAAGGCTTCATCAGTGGCAGCGGAATAGGCGCTCTGAAATTATAAAGTAGTTATGATAACAGATGTTAAAAATATTTCGCTACTTATGCTACTATTAGTAAGCGAAAGTTGTTCTTCTGACTTTTACGGTCACGTGACATAAAAAAACTTATTTAAAATGCAATATAAAAGTGCCAAAACCTGAGTGCGTGTCCGCTCACCTGTACAGTCGATAATATTGCGCGCACAATGCGCTCACAATGCAGATCGGATAGCAGATTGACAGGAAACAGATCGACAGGCCGTACCAGGGCGACAGCCATGTGATAAGAGCCATAGGCAGACCGAATGCAAGAAAATATGGCCAGTGATGCTCGATGTACATGGCGCGACTTTGGAATACCATGCCTGTCGGGCAGCATACAAGTGAAATGGATAGGCTTTCCGCAAACTTTCAGTTTCTATCTCCCATTTGATGCCATTTTTGACATCCCCTGTCTCCTATCTGATGCCATTTTTGACATCCCCAATCTTCCATTTGATGCCATTTTTGACATCCTCTATCTCCAATCTGATGCCATTTTTGACATCTCCTATCTCTTATCTGATGCCATTTTTGACATCTCCTATCTCTGATCTGATGCCATTTTTGACATCCCCTATCTCTGATCTGATGCCATTCTGATGCCATTTTTGACATCCTCTATCTCTGATCTGATGCCATTTTTGACATCCTCTATCTCTGATCTGATGCCATTCTGATGCCATTTTTGACATCCCCTATCTCTGATCTGATGCCATTTTTGACATCCCCTATCTCTGATCTGATGCCATTCTGATGCCATTTTTGACATCCCAATCTTGGGATCTCTGGGCTTTGAACTCACCCCTGCTAGACCAGCGATAGTCAAACACGTACAGAGAGTAGAGCAGGCACATGTGGCACAGGTAAAGCAGCTCGGACACAAGCGGCACGGGGATTTGCCTGGCCAATTTAGCCTGACACAGAAACAGCAGTTCAACTAATAGGCCGTAGGCTTGATCAGCCAAAACCTTGCCAATCCGTTTGCCGTCTCCGGTGCGCTGCTCTCGCTTAGCAACAATATAAACCAGCTGGCCGACATCTTTAAATGAGAAATAATTCACTACTTCCAATACGACCACTACTGGCAGAATCCACAGCGCATTAAATAGCCAGGTAATTATTGGCACAAGGTAGTCGCTAACCCAGGGACCTTGAAACCGGTCGGCCGTCCACAGTAGCACCGGCAGCACCATCAGGTTAAATACCAGCACACTGCACTGTCATTTATATGTTGAACATAAAAATGAAATTTTGTCAAGAGTTAATGCTTGTAATTGACCGGAAGTGGGCGGGGCACAGAACTATAACAGTTTAAACAAATCGACAAATACAAATAAGTGGCCAGGTTAGAAAACTTACGCCAAGAACTACTGCGTTCCAAAACCACGTGCGCTTGATTGTGCCGATAAGGGACAGTTTACTGGAATACAATTTACAGCGGGGTTGCTATTGAACCGACCGGAGCGTGTCACAGGTTATGCAGCACTAGGGTGCGCAGAAATGTAGAAAAAAATGCGCTAAAATGCTGAATTTGAAATGTTAAACGATTCTGGTCTTGCCTTCAAGGCAAACGAAAGCTTCCATAGACAACTGAAGGACAAACCGCTAAATGACTCGCGAAACAGGTCATTGTATTTCTTGAGCAGTCATTATCCACACTCCCATGAACTCTTGAGCATCTGTCGTTACCTGCACTCTCGTGAACCCTTGAGCATTGGTCATTACCCGCACTCCCATGAACTCTTGAGCATTGGTCATTATCATTACTCGCACTCCCATGAACTCGTGAACATTGGTCATTACCCGCACTCTCACGAACTCTTGAGCATTGGTCATTACCCGCACTCCCATGAACTCTTGAGCATTGGTCATTACCCGCACTCCCATGAACTCTTGAGCATTGGTCATTACCCGCACTCCCATGAACTCGTGAGCATTGGTCATTACCCGCACTCCCACGAACTCTTTGAGTATTTGTCATTGCCTGCAACCATCTACTGATGATTGGCACAAGTATAAAAAATAAAACACCCTACTAATTAACTAAACATATTAACTTACTCCTTTGTCTCCTTGGCCTGTATGTAGGATCTCTGCGATCTAGGATCCATCTGGCTTGCTCTGTAAGCCTCTATGCGGGCATTGAGCGAGCGAAGCTGCACCAAGCCAGTAAAACAGTCGCGCAGGCCAGCAGCAAATCCATACAAATAATGAAGAGATGACAACTCTGCTGCTGTACTGGGACTACTGGAGCTTTGCATTGCAGTAAAATTTCCCTATGTACAGTTAAACTTTTCAGTCAGACTGTATAGGTGCTGGTCAGGCACAATATTATTCCACAGTATAGATTGAAGCACTTTAGCATGTGCCTAGATTATTTATCTGAAACTGAATGTTTTCAGCTTAGTATAAATAAAGGCTGAATATGAATCAAAATATACTACATGTCGATTTTATTAATGCAAAAAAGTTAAAATAAGCCAAATACTTGTTTTAATGCCTTCATATAAACAAAATCTAATGTGTTACATTTAAATATAAATGATAATATTTTAACACTAGCTACTTAAAATAAATGGGACTTAGAAGACTTAAAAGATCATACAGCCCTTGAGTATTGAGTTTATGGATACATAAGGATAAAGGAATAGATATGAATGAATATAAATATTTTCAAAGCTTTTGTCAAAACTGTTAAGACTCCATAGTCACAGAAAATTCTAGCATAGAAAATGGTCTAGCACTGCATTATCTAGCACAGTGCAGCATAGAAAATGGTCTAGCACTGCATTATCTAGCACAGTGCAGAATAGAAAATGGTCTAGCACTGCATTATCTAGCACAGTGCAGCATAGAAAATGGTCTAGCACTGCATTATCTAGCACAGTGCAGCATAGAAAGTGGTCCAACTCTATACTACCCAGTGCAGATAGCACAGTGAAGCATATACAAATTTGTAAGAAATAAAGCATATCTTGCACAATACCAAGAAGAAAAATGAATTATGCAAATCTTTATAAAATGCATTTTTCTGTAAAAAAATTGTTTTTAGATTTATGCTGTGGCTTTTGGCCTAGCCACAAGGGGAAGGCAGCTATCCCCCCTTTCCTAGCCCCCCTCTCCTTTCCCTTAAATCCACCCTTGTAAGTTAGGCCTAAACTACCTTTTTGATTATGATAAGATTTAAGTCCCTAGGTTTAGAGATTTTTATGCTATATAAACATTGTTTGAGCTAAAATTAAGGCATAGGGCTAGGCCTAGGTCATAGATACTAGAACAACAAGATGTCACTCATGAAAAAATTGTGAAAAATTTAGTGTCTACTTTTTTGTAATAGACACATTTGGGACATGCCCCCAAATTTTTAGCGCATGCTAAAATAAAAAAATATTTTCTTTCCTCACTGCCTGGCCGTGGTTGGCATCTTTGTCTTGTGTGGAATGTGTGTATATACAAAGTATAGCATATGAGCATAAGAATCATAAACAAGATTTAGATCCCCTCTCAGTAGGAAGAGTGAAATCATTGATCCGCAGAAGACAAACTAGTGTGTACATAGGTCCCCTAATAAGAGAGAAAGGCTGATGCCAGGCTTCCCTTCTTACCATATGTAATCTTTTTAATTTTCCAGGAATTGATATCCATGCCATTTTTCTATCACCCTGTGAGCTTAAAGTCTGTATATATCATTATAGATGTACCATATTGCCTTAAAAACCTGCAAAATTCTCTCAAAAGAACCACATGGCTTTTGACAATAATAAGCTTGCAAAATGGCTACATGTAGAAGAATGTAACAAAGCAGATAGCAACCATTCTTTTTGATTGGCAAATCAATTGAGTGACACACATATTACCTTGCCACTTGGCTAGAAGATGCATGTCTCAATTGCAGCTCAAGTACTTAGCCATTTGATATCTACTAGTATTCAAACACTTGTGCACCATTGGGAAATGGAGCTCAGCACATTGCATATAGCTGAGTTTTTACAGCGAGTGAATAGCATGTTCAATATGCTGAACTCCATGCACATGTTTGACAAAGGCTTCATGAAACCAATCTCTAATGAGTCCCTTTCTGCCCAAATAAATGAGCTGTGCAAGGCTAAAGACTTTCTAGAGAGCTTGGGGGTTTTCCCCAGGAATGGCAAAGCAGAAAAGTCCTTGAAGATGAAATTACAAGAGGCCTAGTGCTTTTCAGCTGCAGCGATATGCAAGCTATCAACTGCACTGATCAATGATAAAGGCTTTGACTTCATCTGTACTCGCAGGCTGACTCAAGATAATGTAGAAGTGAGTGAGCATATAAATCAATATGAGTAATAATGGGTATTAATTACATTGGAATATAATCACTTGCATTGTATCACATATCAATGCATTCCAAAATCTCTTTAGCATCATCAGAGGCTGAAATGTTTTTAATGAGAAGCCCAAACTCATAGCATTTATTGGAGCATTGAGATCTATGCAGTGGCATAGCCAGGGGGGGGGGGGGGGCTGGGGGGCCATCCCATTCCATCCCCTTCCAATCACCTAGGTGAGGTGAGGGTAGGGTTGGGTGTAGCGGGTACCAAAAACCATGAAGCAATTGAGTGTCTGTAGCACTAAAATGAGTGCCTGCAGTACTAAAGTGAGTGCCTGCAGTGCCAAAATGAGTTCCTATAGCACTAGAAGTGGCAATGACATAAGGCATAGCCAGCCAGGCCAACCCACCCCCCCCCCAATTGAAATTCCTGGCTATGCCACTGGATCCATGGCAGCAAGCAGACTCAATTGCCCTGATTCTGCAGCGTGGAATTGTGAAGATGACAGATGCACCACTGCTGTTACAATTGGTCTTGAGTCTGCTTCTGTTGAGTCTGCTTCAGCAAATGTCAGCTGAGTATCTCAAACTGGCTCTTAAAAAACCAGGGTCCAATTGAAGGCATTGCAGCCTGCATATAATATAGATATGATTCTCACTGTAGCCACCAAGTATATAGGCAGCTTTGTGCTCAAGAGCAGCTATGTCCTTAACTATTGTGCATGCAAAGAGCTGCTGACTGGCACTGGCCTTTACGTGTGCATTTGATTTTGAAGAACAAGCTACACTTACATACAATTAGTGGATTGATGCAACCATCAGTTGCAGCCTTTAAAACATTTTCCAAAGTGGAAGCTTTCTTTGTGGTGCAAGTTAAGACCTACATTTTATATCTAAAAGTAGCTGCGCTGATTGTTGAGAAGCTTTTTTCTAATGAAATCCACTTTCCAACATGCAGTTCACACTCCAATAAAGCACATTGCAGTATCTTCACAGCATTTGTTTGCTTATAGTTGTACCACTGGTGTTGCAAAAAGATACAGAGACTGTGAATTGCTGCCATCAAGTGATGTCCAACTCAAAAAGCAAAAAATCAACTAATTTTTGTTTTAAGATTTCCATTAAGTATTCAGGCAATTAAGCATTTTTTGCTTACTTGAAAATGTTGAGCCCTTTAATTTGTTACTTTGTATTGCAGAAGTAATTAAAAAAACTCTTACTTAATCTTTTTAGTTTTGAAATTTGTGTATATAGGCCTAAGGCCTAATATAGTATAGTATAGCCTGTATAGGTGCAGTCCTATTAGGCCTTACCAATTTTTTCTTTTAAGCCTCATTTTTATGCCTTAAAGTTAAAATGAGAAAATAACTTTGATTAAGTCATAGGCTATAACAAATCCATTGTTCCATTTGCTAATATGCAATATGTTCCAATATTAAAAATGATCAGAAGTTAAAAATTAGGCCTATTGACCAGATTCACTACCACCACAAGCTAAATGTGTTGGAAACCCTGTACTCTGTACATCAAACAGTTAAAGCCTACCCTAAATGTACAACTGACAGGAAAGGTGGCTAGTACTATTCTTTGAACTTTTGACTATTCTCTATGGCTAGACCTACCTACTTAAACCTGTTTCAAAACTCTTGGCCCATACTTTCATTTTATTACCTTCCAATTACAAAATACTGTCACCCGACAATGCTGCAAATTGCACATGTGAATAAAAATAAAATATTTTCGTCATAATATTCGTCATAATACTTTCGTCAACAATATCAATTGAAAAAAATGCACATGTTTGCAATCATCTTCTTCGTTCTTTTTTTTTGCGTTCCTTATTTAAGCGAAATAGCATTCCTAAAATTTACTTTGAGATAGCCAATCGCTACGACAACATCTTCATGATTCAGTTGTCAAAAACTCTGATTCAATTAAGCCGATGACAAAGTGAGCGAAATAAGTGACTTTTGAAAGTTAAGTCCTGAATGATGAATATCCACTTTTAACCTTTAAAACTAGTCAGTAATTCTATCGATAGTCTGAATTCAATTCTTATTCATTCAAATGATTATTTTTCTTTATATTGAGTTTTATATTCAGCTGGACTGCCTTTGACTCATTTTTACTAAATTCAGTATATTTTCTGTTTTAATTCAGAAAATAAATTTCAAAGTTTCTGTTTTCTATGAAGTATGCTCTAGTGCCTGCCGATAAAAGAAAGTTTTTAGCCTTGTAAATCGTTCACACTATTTACCAACATGAATTTGAGTACAGTGCAGGTTTTACTTTTTTAGCTTGATTTAGTAATGCCACTAAAGACAAAGTAAATCAATATTGAACTCACAGCATATTGTGTTTTTGACAGAAGCCAAGGGGGCCATGAGCCAAAAAAGGGCCATACTTTTTGGCCTGTAACTATTCAAGGTATATTTTTAATGTTAGAATTTATTTGCTTGGTATAGCTTGCCCCCCCCCTCAAAAAGTTTCTAGATCCACCCCTGATTTTTTATATGTTGCTTAGTTCTTATGTTTTATTATTGTACTTGCTCCACTGGTTTTTAACCAAGCTTATTATTCTTTCTATAGATACTACATTTATATTATATTAATATATTATATACTCAGCAACATCGAAAAGTCGCCATCACAGAATATTCTGTCTGTAGTTGCCATTTTTGAGAGTTCAGGTAAGTCTCAATCTTTGCAAGTGATGCAACTTAGCTACGCCCCGGCAGACTTGAGTTGAGGAATGAAGTGGGGGAGCGGTGTGTGAGGGATGGACAGATTAAAGCTACCCCGATAAACTTTTTTGTATGTTTTAATTCAGAATAGTCCAAGAGAAATTGCCTACTGGGGCAAAGAGTGGCAACTTTTCAATGTTGCTGAGTATATAGTTCTACTGTAGCTACAGATATGGCTATGGGAAGTTATGGATAGGATATATAGGTTTTTTGGCAAAGCATATGGATATAGATTATGGTTACAGGAACACATAATTCCTATATCTAGTTCCCATATCTAGTAATACTACTCAATCAAGAATTGAAAGACTATCAAAGTTATTAATTTGATAAAGTTAAGATAGGCCTAGTAGAAATAAATGAAGGTTGCTAGTTTCAAAGTGAGGGGAACTCATAAGTCCTGGAAGTTAGGCCTAGGACTCAAGCATCAATAGATTGTCAATGCCATGTTGTGGTTAGGTGGTAAGAGCTAAAGTCAAGATAATTTTTTTTATTTTCAAAGGGGAGCTCTTAAGTCCCTACTTCCTGCATGGATTTAGGGACTTAGCAATAGGGTTTTAATACTACATACATGTTGTGGTAATTAAATGGTAGGGGGCTAATGTTAAGATTAGAGCCTAGAATGTTTTCACTTTCAAGGGGAGCTCCTAAATTCCTAGGGTTGGGGACTAGGATAGGGTTGGGATGTTGGAGACTGAATTTAAGATAAATAGCCTAAAATAGGCCCTATTTTCATTTTCAATGTAAGAGAAGCTCTTAAGTCATTACAATTAAGGACTCAAGCAAAAAAGACAGAAATGTTTTTACACTATATGCACATTGAGGTTGGATTAAAATAGGGGAAGTTAAAGTTAGGCCCCCCTACGATATGTTTTCACTTTCAATACAAAGGGAGCTCTCAAGTCCCTAGGGTTAGGGACTCAAACAACATTTTGACACTATATGCACATTATGGTTGGAATGGTAGGGGTTTAAGTTAAGATAAATGAAGACAATGGGGAAGCCACTTAGCATCTGCCACTATCAAAGAAGGTAGATTGCAAAGGAGGCTTCTTGGAAGCCAACTGATAAGTAGGCTATCGCCATTGTAAATTTTGGTAAGAATTAGAGATTTTGTTACTTTAGTTCAGGGGTCGGCAAACTTTTTACCTCAAGGGCCAGATAAATAATCTAAACCATTGATGCGGGCCAGATGAGAGTAGAAAGGAGTGGGAATGGGGGAGCAAGAAGAATAAAGAGGAGATAACAGATGACAGAATAGAGGAAAGGTGAAAGTCGATGGGAGGAGAGGAGGGAGAGAGGAGAGCAGTTCACTAAGAGGAGAGAGAGGAGAGTAGAAAGAAGAGGAGAGAGAATAGAGGAGAGAAGAGGAGAGAGGAGAGAAGAGGAGATGAGAAGAGAGAAGAGAGAAAAGGAGATGAGAAGAGAGAGAAGAGAAAATGAGATGAAAGGAGAGAGGAAAGAAGAGAAAAAAAAAAAGAGATAAGAAAACTGAGAAGCGAAATAAACCTTGGATCGCTATCATGAAGTTTCAAAAGACCTGAGGGCCGGATAGAGAGGCTTTGCGGGCCGCATGTGGCCCATGGGCCGAGTATGCCAAACTCTGCTTTAGTTACTTAAACAATATAAAAAAGATAAAGGGGAGAGAAAGGAGAGAGAAAAGAGGGAGAAAATAATAAGAAGGGAACAGAAAAGAGAGGAGAGGGGAGAGAAAAGAGATAAGATGGCAGAGAAAAGAGAAGAAAATAGACAAGATGGAAAAAGGGATAAAATAGAAGACATTTGCCCTTGGCCTCACCTATGTGGTCCCTGCAGACAAACAGTTTTAGAAAAAGGCTTTTTGTCTACCTAGCAAACAAACTGTCAATGGACAAATGAACTAGAAACCAAATAGTTGTAGTACAATAGTATGTTCTATTGACATCACCAATACCAAATTGTAATGGTACTTGTTGTTCTACCTTCTAAATGATCTCAACTCATAGCTATTACCAATATTGTTATAGTGTTCAATTCTACTTTTTTAGCAATGTATTAGCATAACTAGTATAGTTTTAGTAGTATCTTAATATAATTCTATAGTGTCTTAGTATATTTCTATAGGCCTAAGCAGTATATTCCTGGCATAAAATGGTTAGCATGGTTGTGACACTCAAGGACACTTGCACTTTCACAGCCTTCCAGAAATGACACTAAATGACACTTATCTCTACTGTCGCTGGCATGACACTGACATGCGACACTGCCATATAACATTGGCCTAGACTGTTGCTGGCATGCTAAAATGTGACACTGCCTCACAACACTCATCCAACACTCATCTGACAGTCATTTGGCTCCTCCCTCACCTGTAACTTAGATGTATATATTTCTGGCATTAAGTATACCGACTGTTGTTTACTTGAAAATAAACTGAAATTCGCTGCCAATCATGCAAAACAGTTAGTATCAGACTGTCAGTGGTTGACTTTCTTCATCTCAAAGGCCCTGCACAAAGCCCTGCACAAAGCCTCAATTTTCAAGGGCCCATACTCCACTAAGGGAGAATTGGAAGTTGCCTTCAAGTGCTGAAGGCTACAGCCGCTGGTATCAAACATCAACTTGGCTAGTGGGTGCACTTGTTGCCCTGCTCTGCAGCAAGACCTTTTGAGTTTGTGCACCAAAATGGAAAAAAACATGTGGCTACGTGACAAAGAGCATTGCACTGAACATAGTCTGACTGCAAGCAGAGATCTTGTGGTTGCAAGAACAAGTTGAGAAGTTGCATTTGTCAGCAGCTGCCAACAGACAAAGCGCAGAACAGATACTATACAAATATAAATAGAGCGTCGAGATGCTTGAGACTGAGTGCTCCATCCTAGATGAGGCATTCACTGATGCCTCACTGGCTATGATTTGAGATATAAATGTTGTTAAGGATAGCAAAAAGTCATAGCTACAATCTCCATCACTCAGTCACAGTCCGGAGATGACCGCCAGACTGCATGAGGCTACAAAAGCACTGGAGAGTATAGCAGTCTGCAGCATCATCCCAAACAGCAATAGTGCTGGAAATGATATGTCATTGCTACAGAGCAGTGGTCTGTTTGAAGTTGGCAAGGATGCTTCAACCAAGGCTCAGGCCAGTTATGCTAACCTGAATGCAGATATCAAAATTCCAGCCAGTAGCCTTGCCTTGCCATGGCAAAATGAGCTTTTTGTGAGCACTTAAAGGTTGCATCTGCCAGTTCTAACAAAGGTGACTCCCAGAAAACAATCAAGCAGGGAAAGAAAGGCTCACAGAAGTCTGATACCACAGCATTGGACAGAGGTCTGTTAGTTCTCCTTTGGGCATGTTTCACACCCAAGGAAATGGCCAAAACATCTTACAAAGGAAGAGCCATCAAAGATAGTGCCAACAGACTGGCTGCCAACAAACATAAAAGAACAGCCATTTAATCTTATCTAGATTCAATGGGGCTGAAAAGTGTCAGTCTGCACATAATCCTGCATCTATAGAGTCACACGTCAGAAGCTGTGAGAAAGAAGATGAACATTGGCAATGACAAGGCATGTGACAGCAGCAATAAGGCAGGTGACAGCGGCAATAGGCAGATGATGGTGGCAATAAGGCAGGTGATGGCAGCGATAAGGCCGGTGACATCAACAACAAGGCGAGTGATGGTGGCGACAAGAAAGATGACAACAGTGACGAGGAAGATGATGCCAGCAACAAGGCTGATATGGTAGGTGAAGCCAGTGGCAAGACTGGCATGGGAACTTACTGAAGTTTTCTTAAAATGCACTGACAGTGTATCGAGTGACCTGAATATCTTTTTGTGACCCAACATCTTTTTGTGCAATTACTTAGTGAATAAAAAAGAAATACACAATTTGCTTAATAGACAGACTAAGCAAACTTACTTCTTTGGATACAAAAATTCATTCCCTACTTCTTGATTAGCTTTGCTACACCAGTTTCAGGCAGTGTCAGATGACTGTCAGATGAGTGTCAGATGACTGTTGGATGAGTGTCAGATGAGTGTCAGGCAGTGTCGGATGAGTGTCAGACGTGTCAGACGAGTGTCTGATGAATGTCAGACAAGTGTTGGGCAGTGTTGGATGAGTGTTGGATGAGTGTCAGACAAGTGTTGGGCAGTGTCAGATGAGTGTCAGACAAGTATTGAGCAGTGTCAAATGAGTGTCAGACAAGTATCAGATGAGTATCAGACAAGTATTGGATGAGTGTCAGATGAGTGTCAGACAAGTGTCAGATGACTAGTGTCGTTAGGCAGTGTTGTTTTAGCCAAACTCAACAGTGATAACCACTGTCATATTTTAAGTGTCAGTCACCGTCAGTTCAGTGTCACTTTTTTACTTTTTCACATGGAGTGTCATTTTGCAGTGTTGTTGCAGACCCCTTTGCACTGTCACAACATTGTCATTTTGGCCCAGTGTCAACAAGTGTCCTATAGTGTCAAAACCATACCATTTTCTGCCGGGATTACTAGTATAGGCCTAGTATATATTATCTCTAGTCCTAGATATTACCAAGATTAGAGAATCATAGCACTAAAGCCTTAGTCTTTAGGTATATTTAAAACAAAAATTAAATATTAATTATTTTTTGCAATTTGAAACAAACATTTTTTCTCACAAATTTACTAGTAAAGCATTTCTAAGAAACTAGAAACTTCATAGTAGTATATAATAATATTTGACCTAAGTCTTAAGAAAGCTTTACTCTAATAAGTTAATTGTTTGTTTCTAAATGGAAAGATATTAAAAATCCAAAAGTTGATACAAATTATAATATGTTATATATAGATATTTTTAGTAAACAATAAATCTTAAAGAATTTGTTATTTTTGTTATCTAATAGTGATTGACTTAAGATTAATTTTTTATAGGATTGTACACTAGATTCAAGTTAGCTAATAGTGCCATATATTGATAGTTACAAACAATGCTATATAACTGTAGTACTCTACTAATTCAACTTTGCTTATTTAATTTTTAATTTCCAGGCCTAGGCCATATTCTGCAACATGTCAATGACTTTATTTGCCATGAGGTTCTGGGATGAAGGATATGTAGAGGATCCAGTCATGGAAAGTAATTGTAATTCCATACCAGATCAGGAAGCTATCAGGAAGCTATCCATGTTGTCAAAATACTGACAATATTGATTTGGGTTTCGACGAGATCATTAACCATTAATTGACTAATGATTGATAGTTTAACTTTAATGCTACTTTCAGTTTCAGGTATTCATTCTGTGAAAAAATAATGTTGATTTAATTATTGTTACATTTTTCTCTGTAGCGCCCCTCTGACTATAGACCAAGAGGCATTCTTGTTCAGTTTGCATTTTTTTCTAGTTCTGACAACAATGTGTTGGCTTCTTTATTTATTGTTAGCTGGACGCAGTTTCGCGTTTTATATATTCTTTGTTGTGATTTTATGAACGCTCGGAAATTCTCGAGTGTGTCCTGTGTGAAGCATTTTTAATAGAAAACTCATCTTTGCCAAAAATCGGTTTGTAATATCTGCTTTGCAATTGGATAGGCCTAGCCCAGGGGTCGGCAAACTTCGGCCCGCAAAGCCTCTGTATCCGGCCCTCGGATCCTTTTAAATTTCACAATAGCAATTCGGCCCGCTCAAGGTTTGTCTCTCTTCTCAGCTCTTCTCTCTAATCTCCTCTCATCTTTTCTCTCCTCTCCTCTCATCTCCTCTCCTCTCTCATTCTCCTATCTCTCTTCCCTCTCCTCTCTCCCCTCCTCTGGCCCGCAATCATGCGCTATGTTCTCTATCCTAGCCCTTGAAGTAAAAAAGTTTGCTGAGCCTTGGCCTAGCCTTTGTCTGCCCTGGTTTGCAATAAATCAGTTGTTAATTTTCAGTTTATTTTTGTTTCTAATGCTTATGAGCTATTTGTTTTCGATCCAGTTTTGGATTAGTTGATATTGATATTGATAATATACCTCTATCGAAACATGATCAAACGTTAGCCTTTTGCTAAACTGCTTGTTTCCGTTTTGAGTTAGTTTACCAGCAATCTTAGCCACTTAGCAGGCCAACAAAATGCCAATCATAAAAAGCTCAATTATAATAGACTATATATTCTTTTTCTAGCACAGTTACCAAATAATCAGACAAACTTACAAGAGTCGCAGTTTTTTAGTTTGTAGTTTTCGAACAGTTGCCAACTAGCCAGCTAGCAACTATATATTTCCAATGAAAACAAAACTCTGTACGGTCAGAATCCATTCATATTTTTCTATCATTTTTTTCTGCCCGAGCCAGTGGGAATGAACTTTATGGTCATTACTGAACACCATTAATCAGCATGGGAATCAGCATGGGAGTCATCGCGAAAGTCCTTCGCAATTGCTAATGCTTGATAGCAGCCTAGTCTAATAACTGACAATGATGATTATCGAGAGGTTATCGAGTGATTAAACAACTGCCATAGCGTCTTTGTGTGTGAAGCGTTACCTCTTGATAAATTGTGTCTATTTTCGTCCAAAAACCAATGGCTATTCCCAGACTTGTTCACTAAGCGATTCTAGGGATTCGTGTAATAGGCATTTTCCACTTGGCGCAAGCCAAATGATGGCCATAGACTAAACGTCTGGAACGAAAAGTTACGCGGAACAGCCTGAAATTATCATAGACAAAACGTTAAATAAAGTTGTGGTCTTATAAGCTGGAACCAAAGAGTATTGAGGTCGCCTAGTATAGAGTGCCAATAAAGATGAAAATCTGAAGCCGATTTTTAGAATCCACCCACCCCTCCGGTCACCAAGCTTTTTAGTCTATGGCGCAAGTTGTGGCTAGTACAAAGCCGATGCTCAGAAATATACATAGAGTGCATGAGAAAAATACAAGTAGCTAATGTAGCTGGACGAATACCATGTATGCTTAAAACGTCCTCAAGACTTTATTTCTGTATCCATACTGTAACCGTACGTACATTGATTGCATTGTGTAAGGAGAAAATAAGTTGAGCAGGATTCTTGCAGCAGAGTCGGAAAGACAAAAACATAAGTGATAAACAGGCAGAGTGAAGGTGCAGCAGAGGGAAAAGCAAAAAACATAAGTGATAAACAGGCAGAGTGAAAGAAAACAGTACTATGAGCAAATAAGCAGGAAGTAATGTAGCAAACATGTCAAGTGAGAGAGGAGATGAGTCATAGCCTCTATGTATATTTCTGAGCATCAGCTTTGTACACCATTCTAGCCACAACTTGTGCCATAGACTAAAAAGCTTTAGTATTTATTATCTGTGCTCTATACTAGGCGACCTCAATACTCTTTGGCTGGAACAGCAGAGGACACATGTTCCTGTTTCCTCCGTTTGCCCTAACCTCTATTCATGCCACTCATACGAATGATAAATTGGTCGAATTTGCCGATTGAAAGCATTTACGGCTTGAATGGAAATGAGGTCAACTTTCTCAGCGACTTGAGTATGGGTGGACGTGATGAGGCGGATGACAAAGAGTTGATGGAGTTCATCCGATTCATTGAATGCGGTAACGATGATGCTCTGCCACACTGCCAAGCAAAGAAGAGGCTTGCCCGAGGATCCCATGCGGAACAAACCATGCAATTCGGCCGATGTGAGTGTAACGTCTAAAGACATTTCTTATATAAATAAGACATTTCTTATTATTTTTCTTTTCGTACATGTATACAATCTGTTTATTCAGCTTTGTTGTATTGAATAAAGAATATCCTCGCAAACGCATTGATACAACAACAAAATACGTTGTCAAGATGGCAAAAGTCAGCGTCACAGGGCGCGCTTCATGGCTTGGGCGCGAACAAAGGCGTAGGAACGTTTTAAAAAGTGGGGGGGGGCAGGTTCAGTGGCGGATTAGGGGGGGGGGGCGCACAGGGTGTACGCCCCGTCGGGTTAGATTTTTTATATGGAAAATGCACATTACTATGTACCAATTATTTTCAGAATCCGTCTTGTCAGCACTCATTTTATAAAGCGCCGCAGGCACTCATTTTAGCGCCGCAGGCACTCATTTTAGCGCCGCAGGCACTCATTTTAGCGCCAGGCACTCATTTTGGCGCAGCAGGCACTCATTTTAGCGCCACAGGCACTCATTTTAGCGCCACAGGCACTCATTTTAGCTCCGCAGGCACTCATTTAGCGCCGCAGGCACTCATTTTAGCGCCGCAGGCACTCATTTTAGCTCGCGCAGCGGCACTCATTTTAGCGCGCAGGCACTCATTTTAGCGCCGCAGGCACTCATTTTAGCTCCGCAGGCACTCATTTTAGCGCCGCAGGCACTCATTTTAGCGCCGCAGGCATCATTTTAGCTCCGCAGGCACTCATTTTAGCGCCACAGGCACTCATTTTAGCGCCGCAGGCACTCATTTTTAGCGCCGCAGGCACTCATTTTAGCGCCACAGGCACTCATTTTAGCGCCGCAGGCACTCATTTTAGCGCCACAGGCACTCATTTTAGCGCCACAGGCACTCATTTTAGCGCCGCAGGCACTCATTTTAGCTCCGCAGGCACTCATTTTAGCGCCGCAGGCACTCATTTTAGCGCCACAGGCACTCATTTTAGCGCCGCAGGCACTCATTTTAGCGCCGCAGGCACTCATTTTAGCGCCACAGGCACTCATTTTGGCGCTGCAGGCGCTATGTTTTGTTGCCCTGCAGCAAAATGCATTCATGCAAAGCAGCAAAAACCAAAAATAAGCAAGAAGTCTACATTTTACTTTTAAAATGGGGGGGGCACATACCATTACTGGCCCCCATTTAAAAAGCGGAGGGAGGCCATGGCCCCACTGTCCCCCCGTTCCTACGCCGATGCTCCAACGGCTCATCGAATATCTACCGGTCGAGGACACACATATACATGTCAAATTCTTGTGGATCACAGAGCTCGTATGCTCGTGGGCTTGTGTGCTCGAAAACTGACCAGTGGGTTTTTCGTGCGATTCACAGCCATGAGGGCCAACCCCCGCACAGAGAATGCCTGACGATTCAGAGGCCGGAGCCGCTGTACACCCTGTGTGAGCGAGTGTATGAGTGCGTGCCTATTTAGAGTATGGGCGCGCTTGCATGTGCTGATCGAGGAGTCAGCGAAGAATTCAGCGCTGGTTGCGGGACGATGTTACCGAAGGCGTTGCGCCAGGGTGCCCGGCGCGCAACCCTCCAGCGACTATTAACTGGACAATCAGGACCCGGTCCAAATCGTAACCTGACGATTTTTAATCTACTTTATCACATAATTCATATGCTATAAAAGAGAAAATCAAGCAAACACCACGTTGCAAGAACCTGCACGGTACCTATACATGTATGTTACTGGAGTTTAATATTGTTGGTGCTAATAAACGGTCGAATTTGCTCATTTGAAATTCGGCGGCCGTCTGCTATAGTACACAGCGCAGCTGGGACTCTTCATAGCCAGCTTATTGCTTCCGTCGGTCAGTTGGCAGCAGCCAAAAACGGACGGACATCCACCGACCAGTGGCCGAAGATGTCGCTCGTCGATCCGATGTTCCGGCGCCAACCGTCGGGTCCGTCAGCAGCTGACCATGATCGTCGTAGCAGCACTGCTGCCTGGCCGACGTTCCGTCAGGCAGCTCCAGCGGCCAGCTGCGCACGCAGAAGTCCGCCCCGATGTGGAAGCCGCAGTCTGGGCCGCCGCACAGCCAGGACTTCAGCCAGCTGGGTGCTGCTAGCCATGAGCCTGCATTCGTCGAACTAGACGCGGCGCACGGCAGCAAAAGTCGCTCCGCCAGGTTCCATCGTTAACAGCAGCAGTAGCAGCGGTCGCATCGTCGGACAAGGATAGCGGATGCGCAGCCGGTGTAGCCAGTCTGGCACAGTTTCCGAGGCGGCTTCGGCGCGGGCCCACTCGGAGCAACGATCAGTGGCGACGTCTGACTTGGGTGGAACTTTGTTGCAGTCGCTGTCGTCGCGGCTAGTACAGAAATCCTGCTGCTGCTGCTGCTGCCTGCTGCTGCTCCTTGTGGAGGCTGCTAACAGAGGCTACAGACGTGGCTACCATGATGCAGCAAATCAGAATAGCGAGATAGTGCTTTGCCATCGATGCAGACCGCCAGAGTTCTGCTGCGGAGATTCAGGCGGTTGTACAGCATTTTTTATTGAATTCATCAGAGATTTTTAACCGCCAGCCACTTTCCCATAGACATAGCCGCTGCTGTTCCCGCTCAGCCCCATACAAGGGAGAATAAGCCAGTTAAAAATCAAGAATCCAGAAAATAGAGAAAATAGAGCCAGACAAAGAAATCCCTGAATTTTACCCGTAGACGACTGGTAGATTACTCTATAGATTACTATATATTTTTTTGGTTGTAACAAGAGTTTCGAGCGTTTTTTACTCAACTTTGAATTCATTTTTCCAATCCCATAACAGTTTCAATTCCAGGATATAATCACGATCCTGATCAATGACCTGTTGCCATCTGGCGATGAGATCGTGAATTCCCTTCTTGATAATTCAAGTGGCAGCAATTTGAAGTATTGCTCGAGCCAGGCTTTCACCTCCTCGTCTTTTAACGTCACGCCATTTATGTGTTCTGCATAGAGCGACAAGTGCAGGTGGTAGTCTGATGGCGCAAGATCAGGCGCGAGTATGGAGGGCGGGGCATGACTTCCCAGCCCAGCTCGAGCAGCTTCTGCAGTGTCTTTCCTTATTGAACTGCGCGAACCAGGCACGGCAGCGTTGCTCACAGTAAATATGCGCGAATGAGGTGACGTTGATCGTGTTGTTGCGTAGCCATTGTAGCTGAAGGTTTAGCATATCCAAGCGGATATACGCTAGTGCGCACACTCTTACGAGCGTAAATGCCCCCCATAGAACATTGTCGTTCTGCTGATTTACCTAATTGTGTCATACTGTGCCAAATGTGCCGAAAAGGACAGCTGAGGACAATTAAAATGTGCTAATTGGCATAACTGGGGTGGTACAGTTGGCAGAATTGCAGATTTTGCTAGGACAATTATTTCCCGCCGGGAGTACGAAGTACATTTAAGTCGATGATGGTGCGCGCATCATAGTAAATATAAGAGATAGCCAATTTTGATTATATGAATCAGCAAGAAACTACATATCTCGTAGATCAAGCGTTGTTGGCCCGCACCATACGAATAT